>CM072936.1:5747057-5754557 GCA_036971965.1 Nyctalus aviator | reverse complement strand
GCCGGGCTGGGAGCCACGGGAGGGGAGGGGAGCGGGCGGGGAGGGGCGGCGGAGGGAACCGGGTCGCCGCCGGCCCTGGGCTCCCGTGTCCTCCTTCGTGAAACGTGGTGATGACCGGGGCTCGGAGCGGTCCCTGCATGTCCTCACCCGCAGCGGGCATCAGTCACAGGCGCCCCGGAGGCCCTGAGCGCCGGGGCCCGGGGTGCGCCGCCGCCCGGGCCCCGCAGGGGGCGCTGTCCGCCGCGCTGCGCCCCGCGCCCCGCGCCCCGCCCGCGGGGCTGAGCCGTTAATTTCGCTGACATGAATCTGGATGTCAGTGGCCACACTCCGGCCAGACGGTGCGGTTCCCGCCGCCGCCCCTGCGGCCTCCGGCTCCGCGCAGGCGGCGCGGGGCTCCGAGCAGCCGGAGATGAAAGCCCGAGACGCCAGCTTCACTGAGTGGGACGTGGAGGGTGTCGGGGTGGGGGTGGGGGGGAGGTGGGTGGGATGGGCCCGTGTAGGGGCGAGTCTGGGGCGGGGAGGCGCTGCCCTCCTTCCAGGACAGACTGAGGCAGGGCGAGATCACGGCGGTCCCCAGGGACACCCAGGCGCTGCAGGACTGTGGGGGGTGGGGTCAGCTTAACCCCCTTCCCCCCCAAATGGAATCCACCTGGGAGCAAGGTAGGGCCTGGCCTGGTATTGGTGATTTTTCACAACAGAGGCCATGCCCAAGGTCATTGCCAAGGCTTCTCTGCAGGGGTGCGTGGGGCGGTGCAGCCTGACTGGCCTCCTTTTTGCTGCTTCCTTTCCTGCTGTCCCCCTAGGAGGCCGATGCTGCCATGTGTTCTGTCTCAGGAGGTGAACAACTACTTTATTTTTAAAAATATATTTTATTGATTTTTTTACAGAGAGGAAGGGAGAGAGATAGAGAGTTAGAAACATCGATGAGAGAGAGTCATCGAACAGCTGCCTCTTGCATGCCACCTACTGGGGATGTGCCCGCAACCAAGGTTCACGCCCTTCACCGGAATCGAACCCGGGACCCTTCCGTCCTCAGGCTTATGCTCTGTCCACTGAGCCACACCGGTTTTGGCACAACTACTTTATTTTTTATCAAAATAGATTTTTATTGATTTCAGAGAGGAAGGAAAAGGTGAGAGAAACAGCAACGATGAGAGAGAATCATGGATCGGCTGCCTCCTGCACGCCCCCCACTGGGGATCGAGCCCGGGGCCCCAGGCAGGAATCGAACCTGCAACCCCTCCGTCTACAGGCCGACGCTCTACCCACGGAGCCAAACCAGCGAGGGCCCAACTACTTTACTTTTAGAAACGGGGTGCTACTCCAGCCCGAGGGATGCATGCACCCCTGTGCTCACAGCAGCGCCATGTACAATCGCTAAGATCTGGAAACGGCCCCGGTGCCCGTCAGGAGAGGGGTGGGTAGAAAAGCGTGTGCGCCGTGGAATGCTATGCGGCCGTAAAAAAATAAAAAGAAGGAGGATCTCTGAGACGGCGTGGAGGGACCTGGAGAGCATCGTGCTAAGTGAAATAAGCCAGTCAGAGAGAGAGAGAGAGAGACAAGGGTCACGTGATCTCCCTCCTGGGGAATCGAACGCACAAGATAAACCGATGAACAGAGTGGATGCAGAGACACGGAAGCATGGAGCAGAGTCCGGAATCTCAGAGGGAAGGCGGGGGAGGGAGGGTGGTTGGGAGGCACTCAACCAAGGAGCTTAGAGACGCACTAGAGGCCTCTGTGCGATATTCGAGCAAGACTAGGCCTTCCTTCCCCCGGCTGCACTCCCAGCCGCCCGCGAGCCAGCAAGTCCTCGCCTCTGCCTGAAGCACCGCTCCTGTAGCTCCCTCAGCAGCCCCCCACTCCCCTCTTAGCAAATTCACCTCCGGCTTTGTTGGCTTAATTTGCATACTCACTCTGATTGGCTGTGGGCATAGCAGAGTGATGGTTAATTTGCATGTTTCTCTTCTATTAGGTAAGATATGCACGGCCCGTGGACACAGACAATGGGACAGTGAGGACCTAGGGTGGGGGGGGGCGGAGGAGGAGGAGGGACAGGGGCAGGTTGAAGGAGGTCAACCGGGGGGAAAAGAGGGAATCTATGTAATACTTTCAACAATAATTATTTTACAAAATAAAAGAGAGGGGGCCTGTGTGGTTCAGTGATTGAGCGTCAACTTATGAACCAGGAGGTCACGGTTCGATCCCCAGTCAGGACACAGGCCCGGGTTGTGAGCTCCATCCGCAGTGTGAGGCGTGCAGGGAGACAGCCAATATCGGTGATCCTCTCTCATCGATGTTTCTCTCTCTCTCCCTCCCTCTCCCTTCCTCTCTGAAACCAATGTGTGTGTGTGTGTGTGTGTGTGTGAACTACTAAAAGTAATAAAAAGCTGGAAACTTCTTGAACTGGAACGTTCCTCAGACAGCGCCGTGAGCCCAGGTCACCGGGGACCTTGCATGAGGACAGGCGCTGGGCTGGTGGGTCCCAGTGGGATGAGACTCCGCATCTCAGGGGGCGCTGGCCCGAGCGTCCAGGGAGGAGCAAGGAGAGGCGGGTCTTCAGGGTGGGTAAGGGGGGCCCTCACTCCCCCCACTCTGTAGGGGTTGCGCCTGACAGGTCAGATCCTCAGCAACTAGCCCTGTGGCCCTGGAGAGGGGAATCACCTCTCAGGCCTCAGTTTGCTCATCTGCAAAGTGGGGACATCGCTAACCCACCTCTCAGGGTGGTGGGTGGAGCTCCGATGATCTGATCCCCGTGCGGGGCTGAGTGCAGAGCCCGGCACACAGACTGCTCTTGGAGAAACGACTCTGACCGCGCTGAGCCACGCACCGGCCTCCAGGAGGGTGGGGGTGGGGGCGAGCGACTGGGGTCAGGGAACCCTGGGGTTGAACTCTGACTCTCTCTCAGGGGCCCCTCCTGCCCTCCCGCCCAGATCTGCCTGTGAAGATGATGGCACCTCGCCTGGTGGTGGGACATGGGCAGCGCTGGCACTGGGTGTCAGCAGTGTTCCAAGGGACCGCTTCGGGCCCTGGGCAGGGAGCTCACTTGGTTAGAGTGCCGTCCCGATTTGCCAAGGTTGCAGGTTCGATCCCCCGGTCAGGACACATACGAGGCACAAACAGTGAAGGCACCAATAAGTGGAGCAACACATCCACGTTTCTCTATCTCAAAATCAATAAATTATTTTTTTAAATATATTTTTATTGATTTTCTTACAGAGAGGAAGGGAGACAGAGAGCTAGAAACATCGATGAGAGAGAAACATCGACCAGCTGCCTTTTGCACACCCCCTATTGGGGATGTGCCTGCAACCAATGTACATGCCTCTGGCCAGAATCGAACCTGGGACCTTTCAGTCCGCAGACCAACGCTCTACCGCTGAGCCAAACCGGTTTCGGCTCAAAATCAGTAAATTATTATTAGTAGTATTTTAAATATATTTTATTGATTTTTCACAGAGAGGAAGAGAGAGGGATAGAGAGTTAGAAACATCGATGAGAGAGAAACATCGATCAGCTGCCTCCTGCACACGCCCCAGTGGGGACGTGCCTGCAACCAAGGTACATGCCCTTGACCGGAATTGAACCTGGGACCCTTCAGTCCGCAGGCCGACGCTCTATCCACTGAGCCAAACCGGTTTCTGCCAGTAAATTATTTAAAAAAAATTTTTTTTTTAAATCTCATTTTAAAAAGTTATTACTTTTGCCGAAACCGGTTTGGCTCAGTGGATAGAGCATCAGTCTGCGGACTGAAGGGTCCCAGGTTCGATTCCGGTCAAGGGCATGTGTCTTGGTTGCAGGCACATTCCCACTGGGGCGTGTGCAGGAGGCAGCTGATTGATGTTTCTCTCTCATCGATGTTTCTAACTCTCTATCCCTCTCTCTTCCTCTCTGTGAAAAAATTAATAAAATATGTATATTTTTAAAAAGTTATTTTTCTCACTGGGTTGGAAGCACAAATCTTTTCCTCATTCTGTGACTCAACCTCCCCTTCCCCCCATGTCCATCCAGCATTTCTGGGTGAATGGAAGCTGCTCATTTATCACAGGTTGTAGGGAGGGGGGGGCTCTTACAGTCGCCTGAAAGGTCTTTGCCCCTCCCCCCAGCTGAACTGGGACTGGCCCCCCCGCTGGGTGCGGGAAGGCCCCTGTGGGAGTTAAGGGGGTGGGGCCTGTGGGAGTTAAGGGAGGGGGGCCTGTGGGAGTTAAGGGGGGGGCCTGTGGGAGTTGGGGGGGGTCCCTCCCCTCTGGAGGAGGAGCACCAAGACACAGAGGCCGGAGCCTCCAGGTTATGGCAAACCCAGCCTGGACTTTGGCAGTCCGGTCTCTCACAAGCCCACAGTCACCCGCAGTGCAGTCACTGTGGTTACCAGCAATTCCCACTTCCCACGGGCAGGGTCTGGCGCAGCCCCCTCCGGGCCTCGGTTTCCCCTCTGGGCAGCTGGCGAAGGCCGGGGCCTGGGTTTGCAGTCCAGGCCTGCCGTTCCGCCGTGTGATGATGAGCCGGGGGTCTCCGTTTCCCCATAGGCCGCCCCAGGGGTGATGATGGCGCCTCCCTGGACCACGCCAGAGGCTCTGCAGGGAGCCTGGCTCCTGGGGGCGCTCTGTGGATGGGGGCTCCCCATCACTCTCTGGCCTGCGTGTAGGGTTTCGGGCCAGAGGAGGGCCAGCCCCTGAGCTGGTGCCCGGGAACTGCTCTCCGGGGGAGCTGGGGCTGGCACGCACTCTGACCTTCCTGTCGGTCCCTGAACGTGAGCTTGGGCCCCAGTTTGGGGTCCCCGGCAGGACCCGGGGCTGAGTGGTCCAGGGGGCACAGCCCAGGCAGGAAGGGGGTGGCCTGTGCTCGGTCCCCAGCCCCCGGCATCCTAGTCAGACACAGGTGCCTCAGTTCCCCCTCCAGGACTCAACTTTCTCTCTCAGCTGCTCTCTTGGGGACCCAGCCACCCCCTGGGACAGATTCCTGCCCCACCCCACCTTCAACCCCCGCGACAGGCCCCACAGCCCATCTCACAGGCCTCCCAGGCAGCCCTCTGCTCTGCCTGCCATGACAACAGTTGCGACAGGTTTCCAGGCAACAAGGGGCATCCTGCCACCCTTCTCACTCTCCTGCCACCCCCCTCGCAGGGACCGGGAGGGTAGGGAGAGGGGTCTCTCCCCATTGGGGATGAGGGTGTCTGGCCAGACAGGACAGGAGCACATGCTCCTGCACTGACTAGGGTGATGGTGAGGACCAGGGTGATGGTGAGGATGGAGGGTGATGGTGATGATCAGGGTGATGGTGAGGACCAGGGTGATGGTGAGGATGGAGGGTGATGGTGATGATCAGGGTGATGGTGAGGACCAGGGTGATGGTGAGGATGGAGGGTGATGGTGAGGACGGAGGGTGATGGTGAGGATGGAGGGTGATGGTGAGGACCAGGGTGATGGTGAAGACCAGGGTGATGGTGAGGATGGAGGGTGATGGTGAGGACGGAGGGTGATGGTGAGGATGGAGGGTGATGGTGAGGACCAGGGTGATGGTGAGGACGGAGGGTGATGGTGAGGACGGAGGGTGATGGTGAGGATGGAGGGTGATGGTGAGGACCAGGGTGATGGTGAGGATGGAGGGTGATGGTGAGGATGGAGGGTGATGGTGAGGACCAGGGTGATGGTGAGGATGGAGGGTGATGGTGAGGACCAGGGTGATGGTGAGGATGGAGGGTGATGGTGAGGACCAGGGTGATGGTGAGGACCAGGGTGATGGTGAGGATGGAGGGTGATGGTGAGGACCCGGGTGATGGTGAGGACCAGGGTGATGGTGAGGATGGAGGGTGATGGTGAGGACCAGGGTGATGGTGAGGATCAGGGTGATGGTGAGGATGGAGGGTGATGGTGAGGACCAGGGTGATGGTGAGGACCAGGGTGATGGTGAGGATGGAGGGTGATGGTGAGGACGGAGGGTGGTGGTGAGGATCAGGGTGATGGTGAGGACCAGGGTGATGGTGAGGATGGAGGTTGATGGTGAGGACGGAGGGTGATGGTGAGGATCAGGGTGATGGTGAGGATGGAGGGTGATGGTGAGGACGGAGGGTGATGGTGAGGACCAGGGTGATGGTGAGGACCAGGGTGATGGTGAGGACCAGAGTGATGGTGAGGATGGAGGGTGATGGTGAGGACCAGGGTGATGGTGAGGATCAGGGTGATGGTGAGGACCAGGGTGATGGTGAGGATGGAGGGTGATGGTGAGGACCAGGGTGATGGTGAGGACCAGGGTGATGGTGAGGATGGAGGGTGGGCGGAGACCTCTGGCAGAGGGGCTCCAAGGCTGGTAGGAAATGGAAGGAAGGAGTGTGGAGAGTGGTAGGGCCACAGTGTGCCCGTGGAGAGAGAGGAACTCAGCCTGTGGACTGGCAGGTGAGCTGGCTGGCAGGGCGGGGTTGGGGCTGGCAGGGCTGGTGAGGGGCTGGCAGGGCAGGTGAGAGGATGGCAGAGCGGGTGAGGGGCTGGCAGGGCGGGTGAGGGGATGGCAGGGCGGGTGAGGGTCTGTCAGGGCGGGTGAGGGGCTGGCAGGGCGGGTGAGGGGATGGCAGGGCGGGTGAGGGGATGGCAGGGCGGGTGAGGGGATGGCAGGGCAGGTGAGGGGCTGGCAGGGCGGGTGAGGGGATGGCAGGGCGGGTGAGGGGATGGCAGGGCGGGTGAGGGGCTGGCAGGGAGGGTGAGGGGATGGCAGGGCGGGTGAGGGGCTGGCAGGGCGGGTGAGGGGATGGCAGGGTGGGTGAGGGGATGGCAGGGCGGGTGAGGGGATGGCAGGGTGGGTGAGGGGATGGCAGGGTGGGTGAGAGGATGGCAGGGCGGGTGAGGGGATGGCAGGGTGGGTGAGGGGATGGCAGGGTGGGTGAGGGGCTGGCAGGGCGGGTGAGGGGATGGCAGGGCGGGTGAGGTCAGGGTAGGAATTGGTGGCCCTTTGCTGGGAGGGTGTGGTTTCCCAAAAGCTGATAAATCTGGGTTTTTTTGGAGGCGTCATTGGCGTCACATCACATTAGTCTCGCCTCACCACAGAGAGCACCCGTATTTGTGAGCTGAGCCCAGACCCATCTCTCAGAGTTACCAGGTTCTCCTTGTGGTGAGAACGGAGGATGTGAGATCGCTAAGCTCCCGAAAGCAAGCTGGCCACGAACGGACCGTTTCGGTAGCACCCGGGGAAATAACGCTCAACCAGCAGCCACAGGGGCGCCGGGCTCAGGGTGCGGGCAGAGGCGGGCGGAGGGGGAGCAGGGAGCGGGGAGACACAGGTGCAGACCCTGCGAGCAGAGGCGGAGCGGAGGCAGGTGTCACAGCAGATGGGGTGGGAGAGAGGAAGGCGGAGAGTGAGTCCAGGGCAGACAGATGAGTGAGGACAGGAAGGTGGGGGCTGAGGGGCCGAGGGCCGGGGGCCGGGAGCCGGGGTGAAGGGTCAGCCCAGGCGACAGGTGAGCGGCTGAGAGGCTTGACAGGGACAGTGCAGGTGACGCCTTATGACAGGCAG
>CM072936.1:5579557-5742057 GCA_036971965.1 Nyctalus aviator | reverse complement strand
GGCAGGCTCTGGGGGGCAGCAGGTGGGGGAGGGGGACCCCGGGAGAGGGCTGAGGACTGGGGGGGGCAGATAGTGGCCCCGGGAGCCACGTGCCCGGGACGGCAGGACCCGCGCAGAATGGGGTCACGGAAAGGGGGGGGTCCCGGGAGGGGGGAGGGGCAGGGGCAGGTTCTGTGTTGGGGGGCCGGGCGGGCCCCGGGGGGGAGTGCGAGGGGCGGAGGCTGGGGAGGGGGCTGCCTCGCTCGCCGTCACCCCCTCCGTCTCTCCCGTTCTCACTTCCCAAACTCCCTGGTTCTCCCCGGTTGCCACGGCAACCGCTCCTGCCAGGCGCGGTCACCAAGGAAACCCCGTGCCCGCCTCTCCCCCCGCCACCCCCCCCCCGCCCCATCCCTGGATGCCCCCCCATCCACCCGGCAGCCCGGCGTGGAGGGTGGGAGGGGCAATGGCAGGGCGGGGAGGGGGGGAGAGGAACCCGAACCGTGTCCCGGACCTACACCCGCGGGCCCCCACCCCGAGCTGCACCCCCAGCCCCGCAGCGGGGTGCGCAGCGGCCGCGGGACGTGCACCCCCACCCTGCCCGTCCCCGGGACGCGGCGGCCCCCAACACAGAACCCGCCGGAACCCCAAACACCCCCCGCCGCCCCCCCCACTTATGCTCCCCGAGGCCCCTCCCCCCGAGGCCCCGGACCCGGGCCCCTCGTTAGAGGGCCCCCCCCCCCGCGCCCCGCGGTCCCGCCCCCGCCCCCCCCGGCGCCCCCGGCGGCTACTCACAGCGGGGAGCGGGCTCCTTCCGGGGGGCAGCATGCCCGGCGCGGGGGGGACCCCCCCAGTGAGGCGCGGGCCGTGGGGTGCGCGGCGCGGCGGGAGGCGCGGGGGGCGGGGCTGCGGCCGGCCTGGCCCCCTCCCCGCTCCGGGGCCGGGGAGTCCGGGGGTCCGGGGGGGGCCCCGGGCTCCGGGGGGGCTCCGGGCTCCGGGGGGGGGGGCTCCGCAGCTGCAGGGCCGCCGCCCGCCCGCCGCTCCGCCCGGCGCCCTGGCCCGCGGCCGCCGCCGCCTTCCTCTCGCCGCCTTCCTTCCTCCTTCCTCCTCCTCCTCCTCCTCCTCCTCCTCCTCCTCGGCCCCGCGCCTTCCTTCCAGCCTCCCCGCCGCCGCCGCCGCCGCCGCGGGCCGCTCCCCCCACCCACCCCCCCGGGCCCCGGCCCGGCCCGGCCCCCGCCTGGGACGGTGCGGCAGCGCCCGGAGCAGGAGAGCGGCGGGGACGGGAGCGGAATACTGATGTGCAGGGAGGAGGGGGAGCGGGGAGGAGGGGGAGCTGCCCGGGGAGGAGAGGAGAGGAGGGGGAGCGGGGAGGGAGGAGGGAGGAGGAGGGGGGAGCGGAGCGGGAGGGGAGGGCGGAGGAGAGGGAATGAGAGAGAGGGAGAGGGGGAAGGGGAGGAGGAGGGAGAGGGGGGAGAAAAAGGGAGAAGATGGGGGAGCGGGAGGGGGAGGGGGAGGAGGGGAGTGGGGGAGGGAGGAGAGAGGGAGGATGGAGGGGGGCGGAAGAGAGGAAGGATGAGAGTGGGAAAGGGAAAAAGAGAGAGGAAGAAAGGGAAGGGGAAAGGAAGGAAAGGGGGGAGAGAAGTGGGCAGAGGCGGACAGAGATGGGCAGAGGGAGCAGTGCCCCGGAGGAGGAAGTGGAGAGGTCCCTCTGGGTAACTGCGGGAGGTGGGGAGGGGGGTCAGAGGGAAGGATGGAGGGATGGAGGAAGGAGGGAAGGAGGGAGGAGGTCCGGCTGGGCCAGGTCCGCAGCTGAAGGTGTGGAAGGGAGCAGGGGAAGGGGCAGAGAGGCCTGGAGAGGATGGGAGGATCAGAGAAGGCAAACTGTGGGGTGATGTGGGGAGAGGGGGGAAGAGGGAGCAGGGGGAGGGGCTGTCACTAAGACCAGAGGGGTCCCCACCCGGGGTCCTGGGCTCTGCAAGTAGCGGGGTGGCCGGGGCTCTGGGTCAGAGGCAGCCGCAGGTCAGATGCAGGCGCGGGGAGGGGCCAGGGGGCAGGGCCCACACCCGCCCGTCCTCTCCTCTCACCTCCCCTGCCAGGCGGCGGGTGTGGGGCCGCTTTTAGAACTGTGAAGCCGGCGCCGCACCTGGGGTGCAGGGAAGGGCGGGGGGCGGAGGCTGGAGAGGTCGCCTGGCCCCCCCTCGCCCCATCAGCGCCCCTCCCCCCCGTCTGCTACCCTCAGGCTTGGGCACCCCCCAAGGGCGCCCGGCTTGGGGAATTAGGGGGCAAATAAACCAGCCTCCTGGAAGGGCCGCAGCCCCTGCCCAGGCCCGGGATCTCCTGCAGGTTCTGGAAGGAGGGCAGGAACCTCGGCTGGTCCTTGTCCCCCCAGCGAGCGGCCACTAACTCTGGACGGAGGAGAGAGAAACGATAAGGTTCCGGGACCCGGGCCCGCCCCACCTCTTTGCCCTCCTCATCCTGAGAGCCCCAGGTGGGGAAGGTGTGGCAGAAATGGGGAGAACCCGAGGCTGTCTGGGGAAGGAGGGGGGGGGTGCAGGGAGGAAGGGGGGCCTGAGACAGACCCCGAGGTCACAGGACAAGCGAGGTCACGTTTGGGTGCCCACGGAGTGGCTGCAGGTGGGGCTGGGTTAACTCGGAGATGTGAGAGCTGCAGAGAGGGGAAACTGAGGCAAGCAGAGGCAGGCGAGGGCCAGGGAGCAGCAGGGGGCTCCCACCCGGGGCGCTGCCGCCATCTGGTTTGGGAGCCAGAGGCGTGAAGCAGCAGCACCCCAGTGGGCTGCGGAGCGCAGCCCCAAGGTCAATGGCAACGCAGGCAAAACAGTAATAATAATAATAATAATAACAACAACAACGGGGCCAGCGTGCCCTGTGTTCCCGCCACCCCGGGCTGGAACTCCTCACCGATTCCTCAGCACCTCCCTGAACCCGGACCTTCAAGGCCTGGCTGTGCCCCCAAGGCCTCCTGGGGAGGTCTGAGCCCTCCCTGCCTGTGGGGCGAGATGCTGGATGTGGGACCGAAGGAGATACGAGCGGCCCTCCTGCCCCAGGGCTCACGGAGGCCGGGTCGGTGTCAGGCGCTGGCGGGGACCGGGAAGCAGCTGCCTGGAGCTGGCCTCCCCGAACAGGACACCCGAGAACCCATTTCTGAGAAACCTGAGGGTCCCTCTGCAGAGAGTGGCTTTTTAAAATATACGTTCTTATTGATTTCAGGCAGAGAGAGGAAGAGAGAGAGAGAGACATCAATGATGAGAGAGAACCGTTGATCGGCTGTCTCCTGCACCTCCCACCCCAGGGATCAAGCCCGCAACCCACACATGTGCCCCGACCGGGATTCCAACCCTGACCGCCTGGTTCTGTGGTCGGCAAACTGCGGCTCTCGAGCCACATGCGGCTCTTTGGCCCCTTGGGTATGGCTCTTCCACAAGATACCACGGCTTGGGCGAGTCTATGTTGAAGAAGTGGCATTAGAAGAAGTTGAAGTTTCTTTTTTTTAGAAATTTATTTTATTGATTTTTTACAGAGAGGAAGGAAGAGAGATAGAGAGCTAGAAACGTCGATGAGAGAGAAACACCGACCAGCTGCCTCTTGCACACCCCCCACCGGGGATGTGCCCGCAACCAACATACATGCCCCTGACCGGAATCGAACCTGGGACCTTTCAGTCCGCAGACCGACGCTCTATCCACTGAGACAAACCGGTTTCGGCAGAAGTTGAAGTTTTAAAAACGTGGCTCTCCGAAGAAATTTCAATCGTCGTCCTGTTGGTATTTGGCTCTGTGGACTAGTGAGTTTGCCGACCACTGTCCTGGTTCCTAGGTCGATGCTCAGCCACTGAGCCCCGCTGGCCTGGCCGGGCGGGAGAAAGAGGCTTTTAAGATGAGACAGGAACGATGAGGAAGAGGCAGGGTTAGGGTTAGGGTTAGGCAGGGGAGTGGGTGGGCAGGGAGTCCCCGGGTGGAGGAAGGCGGAGCAGAAGGCCTGGCTGGGCAGTGAGCTCGGCCCCGTTGAGGGAGGAAACAGGACAGGTGTGGCAGGATGTCCAGGGGCGGGGACAGGGGGGAAAAGGGGAACAGAGGCTCAGGGCCAGCTCACACACCCACCAGCCTCAGTGCCAGTCTCCATCTCCTGGACATTGCTACAGTGTGACTCCAGCAGCAATCCTGAGCACGCTCCCCTCCCTTTTTTTTTTTTTTTTAATCCTCACCTAAGGATATGTTTTAATTGATTTTAGGGAGAGTGGAAGGGGGGAGGGAGGAGGAGAAAGAGAGGAACATGGATGTGTGAGAGAGACACGCTGATTGATTGCCTCCCACACGTGGCCTGACCTGGGCTGGGGACTGAGCCTGCAACCCAGGGACGTGTCCTTGACCGGGAATCAAACCCGAGACCCGATGGTCTGTGGGCCCTAACCACTGAGCCGAGCCAGCGAGTGCCCACCTTTCATTCCCATTTCCCACACTGACTGAGGCCTACACATGCACCAGAAACCCTATTCCCTAAGAAGGGGTGGGGGTAGGCACTCCCATAGTAATGGAGGCTCAAACGGTATGCTTGCTATTTCAAAAAAAAAAACTGAACGGCAACCATAGATTTCCTCTGAGACGGTGTGTTAAGGGTTAAATACCACATTTATTTACATCAAGCTATAATTTTTATTTTTATTTTTATTTTTTTTAGAAATCCACTCCAGGTTTTCACCGCTTGTCTCAACCTGATCACAGAAGTTCTGATGGGCCCTGGCTGGTGTGCTCAGTGGTGATAGCATCGGCCATGCACCGAAGGGTCCCGGGTTCAATTCTCGATCAAGGGCGCGTGCCTGGGTGTATGGCCCCCGTCAGGGTGTATGTGGGAGGCAACCAATCAATGCGTCTCGCTCACATCCATGTTTCTCTCTCCCCCCTCCCCTCCCTTCCATTCTCTCTAAGAATCACCGGGGGGAAAATACTGTTGGGTGAGGATTTTTTAAAAAAATATATTTTATTGAGTTTTTACAGAGAGGAAGGGGGAGAGAGATAGAGAGCTAGAAACGTCGATGAGAGAGAAACATCGACCAGCTGCCTCCTACACACCCCCTACTGGGGATGTGCCTGCGACCAATGTACATGCCCTTGCCCTTGACCGGAATCGAACCTGGGACCTTTCAGTCCACAGACTGACGCTCTACCACTGAGCCAAACCGGCTTCGGCTGGATGAGAATTTTTTTTAAAAAAGGTCCTGATGGGCAGCGAGGTGAACCTTTGGTAAATACGGGGGAAGGAAGACGTTTTTCACTTATGCAGTTTGGTTTGCTCAGGAAACCCTCTCAAGGTGCGACCCCCTAGCGTGCCCGTGTTTTGTTTGTACACTGAGCGCCTGCAGGGAGCCCTCCCCTCCCGGGTAAGAGGATCCAGGCTGTCGCGGATGGAGAGGAGGTCTGGGGTGGGAACCTCACCGGGTGTGCTCCGCAAGGCCCTGGCTTCCTCCAGTTCTGGCCTTCCCTGTGCCTCTGCCCCAGGCCCCAAATCGCTGCAAGCACCGAAAAAGGAACATGGGGCTGGACGCTCAACTAAAAAAAAAAAAAAAAAAGTACTTTATTGATTTCTTCTTACAGAGAGGAAGGGAGAGGGATAGAGAACTTAGAAACATCGATGAGAGAGAAACATCAACCAGCTGCCTCCTGCACACCCCTACCGGGAATGTGCCTGCGATCAAGGTACATGCCCTTGACCGGAATCGAACCTGGGACCCTTCAGTCCGCAGGTCCAGGCTCCACCCACTGAGCCAAACCAGCTAGGGCAATAAAAAAATATATATATTATAAAAAAGGGGTAAATCAGCCGAAACCGGTTTGGCTCAATGGATAGAGCGTTGGCTTGGGGACTGAAAGGTCCCAGGTTCGATTCCGGTCAAGGGCATGTATCTTGGTTGCGGGCATATCCCCAGTAGGGGGTGTGCAAGAGGCAGCTGATCAATGACTCTTTCTCATCAATGTTTCTAACTCTCTATCTCTCTCCCTTCCTCTCTTTACAAAATCAATAAAATATATTTTTTTAAAAAAAGGGAGGGGGGTTAAATCAGATCACATTATCCCTAACCCAAGACATTCTGAGGACTCCCCACCCTACTCTGAGTGAAGCCTGTATCCCTAACGGAGGCCTCTAGGCCCTGTGTGGTCTGGGCCCAATGCCACTCCACCCTCATCTCCTGCCACTCGCTCCCTGCACTCCAGCTTCTTCTGCTCGGTGAGCTCATTCCGACCACAGGGCCTTTGCACGTGCTGCTCTCTGCCCGGAACATTTCTCTCCCGGGTTTGCACCTGGCTGGCTCCTTCTAGTTTTCAGGTCTCAGTTCGACTATCGCCAACTCAAAGGGGCCCCTCCCACGGACCCCTCCCACCCTCTCCCGGCTACTCTCTGTACCGCTTCTCTGTGCTGCCTTCTTCTGCGCATCTATCCACAACTGACTTGTTCTTACGCGTTTGCCTGCTACTCGCGGGCTGCCCTCTCACCAGAAGGCCAGCTGCCTGAGAACAGAGGCTGGCCTCTGCCAGGCCTGCATCGCCGGTGTCTGGAAAGTGTCAGGAGAATTGCGTGTTGTCATTAAATCTGTTGACCACAACACGCTCCGTCCAGTCTTCTACGCACACGGGCTGTTCCCTCCTGAAAGAAAATCAGCCCTCGGCATAGCAAACACGGACTGGCCGTGTGGCCTCTCCTATGCGGTAGCCTTACAGCGACGCAGATAGGAATTCTTAGTATCCTGGAGGCCAGAAGTCCAAGGTCAGTCTCCCTGGGCAACGTCAGACGCAGGGACAG
Organism: Nyctalus aviator; assembly: GCA_036971965.1. Lineage (NCBI taxonomy): Eukaryota > Metazoa > Chordata > Mammalia > Chiroptera > Vespertilionidae > Nyctalus > Nyctalus aviator. Next base: position 5,735,268 of record CM072936.1, on the reverse strand, counting down.
AGAACAGACTGGCCGCTGTCAGAGGGATGGGACCTTTGGGGCTCGGTGCAAAGGTGGAGGGATTAAGAAAAAACACACAAAATGCCCTGGCCGGTTTGGGTTCAAATCCCTGGTTGATTTCAGAGAGGAAGGGAGAGGGGAGAGAGATAGAAACAGCAATGATGACAGAGAATCATGGATTGGCTGCCTCCTGCACGCCCTCTACTGGGGATCCAGCTTGCAACCCAGGCATGTTCCCTGAATGGGAATCAAACCGTGACCTCCTAGTTCATAGGTAGGCACTCAACCACTGAGTCATGCTGGCCAGAAATAAATCCATTAACAACAACAACAACAACAAAACTAGCCCTAACCGGTTTGGCTTAGTAGATAGAGCGTCGGCCTGCAGACCCAAGGGTCCCAAGTTCGATTCCAGTCAAGGGCATGGACCTTGGTTGCGGGCACAGTAAGGGGTGTGCAGGAGGCAGCTGATCGATGTTTCTCTCTCATCGATGTTTCTAACTCTCTATCCCTCTCCCTTTCTCTCTGTAAAAAGTCAATAAAATATATTTTAAAAAATAAATAACTAATTAGTCCTAACTGAGGAATTAGATGGAGGACGATTTTTTTTTTTTTTTTTTAAATAATGTGATGAGGCATCCAGTTCTCACTCCTGCCGGCGTTGGGATGAGGATGCTTAACCACATCTTCTTCAGCGCTGACGTCACCAGTCAGCTGTGGTTTTGCCAGGCCTGTGCAGGACATATATGTTGACTGTTCCCCCAAAATGCTTTCTTTCTTATTCTTTCTTTCTTTCTTTCTTTCTTTTTTTTAACATCTTATTTATTTTTTTTTACAGAGAGGAAGGGAGAGGGAGGGAGAGAAAGTGAGAAACATCGATGAGAGAGAAACATCAATCAGCTGTGTCTGCACACCTCCTACTGGGGATGTGCCCGCAACCAAGGTACATGCCCTTGACTGGAATCAAACCCAGGATTTTTCAGTCCACAAGTTGATGCTCTGTCCACTGAGCCAAACCAGTTTCGGCTTCTTTCTTTCTTCCTTCCTTCCTTTCTTTCTTTCTTTCTTTCTTTCTTTCTTTCTTTCTTTCCTTCTTTCACATCTTATTTAATTTTTTACGGAGAGGAAGGGATAGGGATAGAGTTAGAAACATCGATGAGAGAGAAACATAGATCAGCTGCTTCCTGCACACCCCCTACTGGGGATGTGCCCGCAACCAAGGTACATGCCCTTGACTGGAATCGAACCTGGGACCTTTCAGTCCACAGGTTGATGCTCTGTCCACTGAGCCAAACCGGCCAGGGCCCCAAATGCTTTCTTGACCGTTATCAGCCAAGAGGCAGCACTGGGTGGGGGGGGAGGGGTGGAGCCTCCTGGGGAAATCGGGAGAGACTGCCACTGACCCCTCCCTGTCTCAGAGCTGCTTTCTCCACGAAGACCAGTGGACCGCCTGCCGATGGGATGCGGGGCCCGCAGCACGCAAGTCCCAGCGGCATTTGGACAAATCACTTAATTGCTGCAACCGCCGCTGTTCCAGTGGCAGAACGGGGTCAACAAAGCTGCCTTCCCTGCGGCCGGCCGCCCTCTCGCTCACATTTAGGTGAGCTGCCAGGCCTGGAGAGGGGGTGGGGGAGTGAGAGCGCTGGGCGGAGTGAGATTTGGCTAAGGGGCCAGTCCCTCGCAATATCAGCCAGTCTGCCATCCTAGCAAGTAACAGAACCTCAGTGGAAACTGGATTAGAAAGAAAGAAAGAAAGAAAGAAAGAAAGAAAGAAAGAAAGAAAGAAAGAGGGGGAGCGCACATTTCGTGGTTAATGTAACGGTCACGTTCACAAGTAGAGTCTGCATCAGGAACAGCTGCATCAGGCACCCGTCTTCTGTTTCTCCAGCCTGCTTTCCTCACTTTCCCTTCCTTCCCGGCAGCCTCTGCTCTGCTAGGGCGGGGCCACCAGCTGCCTTCAGGGGACCTGACAAAAAAAGTTAAAAAAGAGCTCCTGCGAGGGACAAGTTTAAAACCCACTGTTCACCAGGCGGCGTAGCTCAGTGGCTGAGCATCGACCTATGAGCCAACCAGGTGGTCTCAGTTCAATTTCCGGTCAGGGCACATGCCGGGGTTAGGGGCCCAATGGCCAGCAGGGGGCCTGCGGGAGGCAGCCGATCTGTGATTCTCATCATTGATGTTTCTCTCTCTCCCTCTCCCTCTTCTTTCCTCTCTGAAATCAATAAAAATAAATTTAACACACACACACACACAAGCCATTACCTCTGAGTGGATAAATTTCAAAAAGACGTCCCTCCATCCGGCCCTGATCCAGTCCTGCATTGAACCATCATTTCTTTCTTTATATATATATATTTTATTGATTTTTCAGAGTGGAAGAGAGAGGGATAGAGAGTTAGAAACATTGATGAGAGAGAATCATCGATCAGCTGCCTCTTGCACACCCCCCACTGGGGATATGCCCGCAACCAAGGTACATGCCCTTGCCCGGAATCGAACCCGGGACTCTTCTGTCCGCAGGCCGACGTTCTATCCACTGAGCCAAACCGGTCCCGGCTGAACCATCATTTCTTTAACAGAAGTCCCAGGCTGGAAGGTTTGCTTAGAGCCGGGGTCGGCAAACTGCAGCTCGGGAGCCACATGCGGCTCTTTGGCCCCTAGAGTGGCTCTTCCACAAAATACCACGGCCTGGGCGAGTCTGTTTTGAAGAAGTGGTGTTAGAAGTTGAAGTTTAAAAACGTGGCTCTCAAAAGAAATCTCAATCGTTGTCCCGCTGGTATTTGGCTCTGTGGACTAATGAGTTTGCCGACCACTGGAGAGGAGCGCGGGCTGACCGGTGAAGCACAGGCCCCGTGTGAGCAGCGGCCCTGAGAGCAGCGGATGGTCCCTGGCAGCTGCAGGCTGCAGCCTCCCAGTCCGAAGGCAACCCCAGAACCGGCCCAAGGTCGGTTCTCACTGCCCAGAAGAGCCTGAGGCCCAGGGAGGAGCTCGCTCCACGGAACTCGCTGCAATGGAAGGAGGACAGGGAGAGTCCCCAGGCGACATGGTGCCGTTGTTAGAAAAAAGGAGGGAACGCACGTAGGCCAGCCAGGCCACGGGTAGCCCTCCTACCCTGCTAGGAGCTGTCAGTCTAACAAGGAGCAGCAGATAGATGAACAAGAGCCTTGGAAGTCAAATTTGGAAGGGCACCTCATCACGTGTGTGGGGGGGTGGGATAGCTAGACTCTGTATGGTCACGTGACTGCTCTGGCCAATGGCAGGTGGGCACGCTGCACGGTCACGTGACTGTGTTGGCCAATGGCAGGTGGGCGGAAATAGCATCAATTCTGAATCTAGGACTGAGCACTTGGGACCTTGTCTTTGGTCCTGAAGTCTCTGCTCTGTGTCTCAGTTGACCTGCCCTCAGCCTGCCCCCCAGGATCAGCACCTGGAGCTCCCCTGAGCCAGCCAGGCCTGCACCCCACCACAGAGCAGCCCGAGATCAGCCAGTCTGGCACATAAACAATAACACATGGTTTTTTGAATTGATTTTTTTTTTTTTAGAGACGAAGCATGAGTGTATGGAGAGAGAAAAAGAGAGAAACATCCTGATCAGTTGCCTCCCATATGCGCCCCGCCTGGGATGGACTCTGCAACCCAGATATGTGCCCTGACCAAGACTCGAACCCGCAACCTTAAGTGTACGGGATGATGCTCCATCCAACGGAGCCGCTGGCCAGGGCACACACGGCTGTCATTGAAGTTGCTGGGTTCCCGGCATTGCTGACACAGCAGTCGCTGACAACGACAGGAAGTGCTTATTGAAATGAAAATGGGCACGCCCCCCGTCCCCCCAGGAGACATGCGTGTCCCCGAGGAAACCTGTGTAAAGACGGTCCCGGCGCCGCTGCGGGTAAGAGCAGAGACGCCAAAAATAACCTCCCCGTCCAGCAACAGGAGGATGGGCCCAGAAACGCGTGCGCTCTGGAATATGGTGGCAGCTTTCGAAAGAAGCCGCCCGGCCCCGATTTAAATAGATCTGGGTAGGTTTCCCAGCACACCGCGGAGCTGAAAGAGCAAGCTGCGGAACAGCATGTGCGGTGTGATCCAATGGATGTGAAAACACACTCGCATGCTTGCTCAAAACAATACTACTCATTCACTCGACAATACTAGGCGTCCGTGGCCTTCCTGGGTACACAGACGCCCTCAGACCGAGGCCTGGAGGGACCGCCATCCGCTGCTGGCCACGGTCCCTCGGACTGCAGGACGGAGTCTCGGACTGGAAAGAGGTGATCGAGGGGGACTTGAGCTTCATCTGTAAACTGTTGTTATTTTTAAATATATTCTTATTGATTTCAGAGAGGAAGGGAGAGGGAGAAAGAGAAACATCCATGATGAGAATCTTTGATCGGCTGCCTTCTGCATGCCCTCCAATCCCCACTGGGGATACAGCCTGCAACCCGGGCATGTACCCTTGACCAGAATCAAACCCGGGACCCTTCAGTCTGGAGTCTGACGCTCTATCCACTGAGCCAGGGCGAGGGCTATTATGCTTCTTTCAGCAACACCAGCTTTCTGTCCCCCAATGCACCAAACGTCCATCCTTTCCCTCGCTCTTCCTCTGGCTTAGAACCAAAGTTCGAAAAGCCAAGAGGCAGACCAAGTACAGGTTCAAGGACCAACTGAGGATAGGCCCTCCATAATTTTTTTTTTTGGGGGGGGATTTAATATTGCAAGAAGCCATTATGGAGGGAAAAAAGAGTATGGATTCCCTTACATCCATTTTATTATTTCACTAGAGGCCTGTTGCATGAAGAGATTCATGCAGTTGGCTTCCTTCCCTTGGCTTCTAGCACCAGTTTTCCTCCGGCACCTGGGGCCCAGGCCTTCACTCTGGCCGGAGTCTGCCTTCTTTGTCTTTGCTGCAGACTCTGGAGTCTGCCTTCTTCGCTGCGGCCAGAGTGCCGCCCCTCTAGATCCCTTCGCCCTCTCTCGTTCACCCCCCTTCCCCAGCTCATAGCAGGTGTTCTGCTGCACCCAGCCACTCCTTGTCTGGAGCACCTGGGCAGCCGCCATCTTTGTCCTTCTAATTTGTATATCCCCTCCTGATTGGCTGGTGGGCGTAGCGGAGTGATGGTCAAATTGCATGTTTCTCTTTTATTAGTGTAGATATTTTTAAATGAATATTAGCCTAGATCTTTCTTTCCTATGCTCCTTGTCAGGTTTCAGCCTCACAGTTTGGCTCGCCTCGTACCCTGAGCTGAAGACTTCGCTCTTCTAGTCCCTGGAAGAGTTTGCCTCCTATTGGAATTATTTCTTCCCTCGTGTTTAGCAGAACTTGCCAGAGATGATGTCTGGACCCAGAATTTTCTTTGTGGTTAATTTTAACTCACTGATTCAATTTGCTTGAATGGTTTTATGACTAAGCAAATGCTATATTTCTTCTCGAGTTATTTTTGGTAGCTTATAGTTTTCTAGGGATTTGTCCACTTCATCTATATTTTCAAATTTATTCTTATACATCCAATTTTTACCTCGTTAAATTCTGTAGCACCTATACTAGTGAGTTGTTGTTTTTTTGCATTGATTTTAGATAGGATGGGGAGGGAGGAGAGGGAGAGATGGGGGGAGAGGGCGAGGGAGAGAGAAACATCAATTTGTTGTTCCACTTATACTTTCATTGGTTGTTCCTTGTATGCGCCCTGATGGGGCCTCGAACCCACAACCTTGGGGTATCAGGATGATGCTCTAACCAACATGGCTACCATCCAGGGCATATTTACTTTTTATAGTTCCCAGGCTCCTGCAGAAAAACGACCACCTTATATTTTATATAAACAAAGCATGTTTTTGTCTAATAATTCCAAAAGCACAGGTATTGCGTGCATCTGTTTCTAGTGTCTTTTATTTCGGCTGGATCTGTTCCTGGCACTTGGTCTATTTGGTTATATCTGTGTGCTGCTCGCTTTTCTTGAAAATATGTTTAAAGGAACAACTTGAGGCTGTTAGTGAAATGTCTTCACAAAGAACACTTTGTATGTTGTCAGAAGCGTAAGAACACCCCCAGCCGGAGACTAAATTGATGTCACCACCTGAAGTCTTCGGACCACCCATGTGAACGGCTGGAAATTCCAAATGAATGTCACTTTTATTCTGGTTTCCCTTACCAGGCAGGTCTGGACACTGCTTTCCCAGCTCAACGTGGACTCCCACCTAGGGTGGGCCCTGAGCTCTCTTCCCTTTACTTGAGAAGCCATCAAAGTAAAAGTTCTTCAGGCTGAAGTGCTCCGAGTACTCTCTGGCCTCTCACCTTCCCTTCAGTTACAGCCTCAGAAATCTTGTGAGATGTCTACGGCCATACCACCCTGAATGCGCCCGATCTCGTCTGACCTCGGAAGCTAAGCAGGGTCGGGCCTGGTTAGTACTTGGATGGGAGAAATCTTGTGAGACCTTTAATGGTATATTGATTTTTTTTTATTTTATTGGTTTTTTTTACAGAGAGGAAGAGAGAGGGATAGAGAGTTAGAAACATTGATGAGAGAGAATCATTAATCAGCTGCCTCTTGCAGACCCCCTACCGGGGATGTGCCTGCAACCAAGGTACATGCCCTTGGCCGGAATCGAACCTGGGACCCTTCAGTCCCCAAGCCGACGCTCTATCCATTGAGCCAAACCGGTCTTGGCTATTATTTTTTTATTTTATTGGTTTTTTTACAGAAAGGAAGAGAGAGGGATAGAGAGTTAGAAACATTGATGAGAATCATCAATCAGCTGCCTCTTGCACACTCCCTACTAGGGATGTGCCTGCAACCAAGGTACATGCCCTTGACCGGAATCGAACCTGGGACCTTTCAGTCCACAGGCCGATGCTCTATCCATTGAGCCAAACCGGTTTCGGCTATATTATTGATTTTTTTACAGAGAGGAAGGGAGAGAGATAGAGTTAGAAACATCAATGAGAGAGAGTCATTGATCAGCTGCCTCTTGCACACCCCCTACTGGGGATATGCCCGCAACCAAGGTACATGCCCTTGACTGGAATGGAACCCGGGACCTTTCAGTCCGCAGGCTGACGCTCTATCCATTGATCCAAACCGGTCAGGGGAGGCCTTTACTGCTTTTAAGACTTCAAAATTATTAAAGAGGGAGGGCTGGTCTAAATAACCCAGCCTGCCATTATCAACTTCAACTCCTCTGTTCCCGCAGATTCGCTTCCTTTTTCTTTTTAGTGCTTGACTCTAGCTGACATTATGTATTTGTCCGCCAGCTGGGCCGAAAGCTTCGCCTGCTCACTGCTGTCTCCGGGCTCCCGAAACAGTGGCTGTGGCACGCAGTGACTACTCAACGCTTGCGGCCTGAATGAGTGAAAAAAACAGCAGTGGAGATTGCTGTGGCTCCAGTGGCCAAGCAAGACAACGCCTGGGGGACGCAGAAACGTGGTCCCAGAGCCAGAGTCCCTGTGGCCTTCGAAAGCACAATCCCAAACCAAGGTCCCAACTTAGCAAAGTGGCATCAAGAAGTGAGGGCATGCCGAAACCAGTTTGGCTCAGTGGATAGAACGTCGGCCTGCAGACTGGAAGGTCCCAGGTTCGATTCCGGTCAGGGGCGTGTACCTTGGTTGTGGGCACATCCCCAGTAGGGGGTGTGCGGGAGGTGGCTGATTAATGATTCTCTCTCACTGAAGTTTCTAACTCTCTATCCCTCTCTCTTCCTCTCTGTAAAAAAATCAATAAAATAAAATATATTAAAAAAGAAAAAAGGGAAGGAAGGAAGGAAGGAAGAAAAGAAAAGGAAAGGAAAGGAAAGGAAAGGAAAGGAAAGGAAAGGAAAGAAAAAAGAAAAGAAACGAAACGAGTGCGAACCTCCCCCCCACCCCCACCCCGGGCTCTCAGTGCCTCCAGGACCCAGGGGTGGGGCTGGGCGGTGGTCACAGCTGGTGTGTCCCGTGGGATGGTGTGTCCCCTTCACTCTCTGGGCCTTGACTTCCTCACCCATCTTTGCTGTTGTCTGTCATCCTTATCTTTGAGTCTCAGGGGATTGTGACCCTACCGTTTCCTTTCTCTTTGCTCTCGTCTCTCTATTCATCGCGATGGCTTGGTCTCTGTTTTGTGTCCCTGTCTTTCTCTGTTGTGTCTAAGTCGCTTTCTCCGTCTGTCTTTCTCTTCGTCTATAACGAACAATTGCAGTGGTTCTGACTCTGTCCACATCCCTTCTCCCTCGCTTTATCTCAGGACGTCTGCCAAGCCAGCTTCTATCCTGGTCACCAATCTCTCCCTGCCCTCCCTCCCCTTTCTTGTCTCTGTGCCTTTTCTGTTTATGCTCAATCACCGCACCATTGTCCCTCTGTCGCCAGCTCCTCCGCCGTTCCTTCTTCACCTGTCACTGTGTCACTGAATGTGGGCAGCGCTACTCCCACTCTGGTACCGTCTGCACTGTGGCTGTCCCCTCTGAGCCTGTGTTTGCTGCCATCCCCACGGAATCTCTCTCCTCTGAACCCTTCGCCTCCCTCGACTCTGAACCCTCCATCTCGGTCCCCACCTCCGCTTCTGTCTCCTTTCTGTCATAGTCCCCTCGGCCCTCGGCCCTCCTAGCCCTGTCTCCATCCCCTCTGTGACTCTGCCTGCCACTCTCCATTGCCCCTCTGTTCCCTCTGTAAAGGACCCATCCTTCAGCTTGTATTGTCCTATGTCTCTGACATTGTTCCCTTCACCTCTGCCCCCTCTGCCTGCAGGCGTTCTCTTAGCCTCCATCACTGTTGCGCCATCTTTGTCTCTGGAACTTTCTCCTTTATTTGCATCACTTGCCGCTATATCACCTCGATGTTTCCTTTCAGTTTAGTTGTGATTGTGATGTGTTCATGGGAGGTAGGTAGGTACAACATCCACCTACTCTGCCCCCTTGCCGTCGGCACTTCCAATCTAACCACGGGACGCTCTGTCTGTTTTGGTCGGCAAACTGCGGCTCATGAGCCACATGTGGCTCTTTGGCCCCTTGAGTGTGGCTCTTCCACAAAATACCACGGCCTGGGCGAGTCTGATTTGAAGAAGCGGCATTAGAAGAAGTTTAAGTTTAAAAAATGTGGCTCTCAAAAGAAATCTCAATTGTCGTCCTGTTGGTATTTGGCTCTGTGGACGAATGAGTTTGCCGACCGCTGGTTTAGGTGATAGGCTCCCAGCAGAATCTTTTAGGCACTTTCTTCTTCTTCTTCTTCTTCTTCTTCTTCTTCTTCTTCTTCTTCTTCTTCTTTTTAATATATTTTTATTGATTTTGTTCAGTGAGGAAGGGAGAGAGACAGAGAGTTAGAAACATCGATGAGAGAGTCATCGATCAGCTGCCTCTTGCACACCCCCTACTGGGGATATGCCCGCAACCAAGGTACATGCCCTTGACCGGAATAGAACCCAGGACCTTTCAGTCCCCAAGCCGATGCTCTATCCATTGAGCCAAACCGGTTTTGGCGGCACTTTCTTCTATTTCTCCTACATCTGTGATCTCTCTGTCACCTGTCACTGTCCTCTGTCTTTGTCATCCGAGTCTCTGCCTTCTGTCTCTGAGACGGTCACCTTCTCTATACTCCCCACTGCTCCCCTTATCTTTCCCCTTATCACTGTCCCCTTGGTCTTTGTCCCTCTGTCACTGTCCTCTTCCTTGTCGTGACACTGTTGTGTCTCTGTCCTCTTGGTCTCTCTGCCTCCTTTCTTAGACCCTTGGACTCTGTCCAAGACTCCTGGGATCTCTGACCCCTCGGTCTCTGCTCCTTTCCCCTTTGCTTCTGACGATCCTGATCGTTGGGGTGGATTCCACTCAGACATGGACCCCTCCGTTGTCTTGTCTTCTCTAACTCCGTCGGCTGCTGTCCTCGGTCCCCTCCGCCTTCTGTCTCCTCCATCGCTATAGCAACCTCTTCTACGATGTAGATGAATAAATCCGAAAATATAGGTGAAATGGACAAACCCCTAGAAAACTGTAACCTACCAAAAGTAACTGGAGAAGAAATACAGCATGTGCTTAGTCGTAAAACCATCCAAGCAAATTGAATCGGTCAGTTAAAATTAACCACGAAGAAAATTCTGGGCCCAGACATCATCTCTGGCAAGTTCTGCTATAAACACGAGGGAAGAAATAATTCCAATAGGATGCAAACCCCAGGGACTAGAAGAGCGATGTCTTCAGCTCAGGGTATGAGGCGAGCCGAACTGGGAGACTGAAACCTGACAAGGAGCATAGGAAAGAAAAATCGAGCCGAAACCGGTTTGGCTCAGTGGATAGAGCATGGGTCTGAGGACTGAAAGGTCCCGTGTTCGATTTCGGTAAAGGGTATGTACATTGGTTGCGGGCACATCCCTGGTGGGATGTGCAGGAGGCAGCTGGTTGATGTTTCTCTCTCACTGATGTTTCTAATTCTCCGTTCCTCTCCTTCCTCTCTGTAAAAAAAAAAAAAAAAAAAAAAAAAAAAAAAAATCAATAAAAATATATTTTAAAAAAGAAAGAAAAATCAAGGCCAATATTCATTTAAAAATACGAAATAATAAAATGGATGTAAGGGAATCCATGCTCTGTTTTCTTTTTTCCCCCCATAATGGCTTCTTGCAATTTTAAATCCCCCTCCAAATATATATATATAGCGCATCCTCAATTGGTCCTGGAGAATGAACTCGGTCTGCCTCTTGGCTTTTCCAGCACTGGTTCCGGTGGTGCTCTCCCTGGGTCCGGTCTGCTTTTCCCTCGCCGCGGGGGTCTCGGAACCGCCTTCCCTGCGGGTTTGGGTCTGTAAGTGTTGGTGGGGGGGACCCCCTCGTCCTTTGGCGCTGTTTCTCCAAGCCGGGCTCTGGGTGTTTCTCTTCAGGGTCCGTCCCTCCAACAAGAATTGTCGGGGCCACCTCCTCTCCAGGCCTCTTCTGGCCACGAGGGGCGCTACCTCCATCCATCCCTCCATCCATCCCTCTATCCATCCGTCCGTCCGTCCGTCCGCCCGCCCGCCCGCCCCCGGGCGCCTCTCGCCTCACACCTCTCCTCATCGCTCGCTCAGGCGGGAAAAACCGAAACCTGGGCGCATGCGCACCAACCGCCGCCCGGGAAACTGCGCGCGACCCGCCGGCGGGCCCGCGGGAGCTCAGGAGAACTCGCGCGCGAGCTCACGCGCTCCGCGGCTACCCGGCAACCGGTGACGTCGCGGGCCTTGGCCCCGCCCCCTCGGCTGCCTTCCAGCCCGGCGTTGCCAGGCACCAGGTGGCGCTCACTCCCGAGCTCCCAGGCCCCGCCATCCTTACGGAGGGAGACTCGCGTCGTCATGGCAACTCTGCCCTGTCTAATCGGATGCCTGCGCTATTGGGTTGGATGGATGCTTGGCGAGCCAATGCCTATATCTGATTGGATGCCAGAGAATGTTGCTCTTCCCCCTCTCGGCATCGCTCTCCGCTGGCCGGGTGTCTCCCGTCGGGACCAGCAGTGGAAAGTGACCTGAGAGGCCAGGGGGCGTGAGGAGTGTTGAACGACCACGCTGGATCATTTTCTTTTAAAAATATATATATTTTATTGATTTTTTTTTAAAAAAATATATATTTTATTGATTTTTTTACAGAGAGGAAGGGAGAGAGATAGAGTTAGAAACATCGATGAGAGAGAGTCATCAATCAGCTGCCTCTTGCACACCCCCCACTGGGGATGTGCCCGCAATCCAGGTACATGCCCTTGACCGGAATCGAACCCGGGACCCTTCAGTCCGTAGACTGACGCTCTATCCACTGAGCCAAACCGGTTTCGGCATTTATTGATTTTTTATTTTTTTTATTTTTATTTTTTACAGAGAGGAAGGGAGAGGGATAGAGAGTTAGAAACACCGATCAGCTGCCTCCTGCACACCTCCTACCGGGGATGTGCCTGCAACCAGGCCCACGCCGGCTCTTTCAAGTACAGCGTCCCTTTATCCCACGAGAGGGCGCTCCTGTGTGTGGGGGGTGGGGTGGAGGGGGGCTAGGAAGTCTTGGTGACCGGTGACGTCACTGGCGAGCCTCTCTCGATTGGCTGCATCTCTCTGCAACAGCAAAATCCTAAGGAAGGCCTTAGAGAACTGGATCACCGGAGGGAGGGATGGGAGAAGCATGTGCCCAGGAATACTGCATACTGCATGACCTTGGACTCAGGTGCTCGCATGTGCAAAGGGCATTCACCTGTTTGTCTCTTCTGGTCTCCACAATCACTCCCAGACGTGCAAACTATTATTAGGGAGGACACCGTCTGCAGCTATGGACCCGTGTAACGGACACCTGCTGTTTGCCTGACTGACATCTGTTACCCAGGATTTTAAAAAAAAAACAACAACAAACAACACACCTCATAGACTTTTTGGGTTTACAGAAAAAATCGAACGACCCAATGGGTATAATGGAACCCTGTGCCCTAATCCTTCCTAGTATTGACATCTCGCATTAGTGTGGTGCATGTGTTACAATGATATGATTCCGCTTAGGGACCTAGAGCAGTCAAGTTCGCAGAGACAGAAAGGAGAACGGTGGCTAGGAGGAGGGGAGGATGGGCAGTTGTTGTTCAGTGGGTGTGAAGTTTCCGCTTTTTTGCAAGATGAAAGGAGTTGCAGAGATGGGTCGCACAACAATGTGCATGTATTTACCGCTACTGAACTGTACACTTAACAAGGGTTAAGTCCTAGCCAGTTTGGCTCAGCGGATAGAGCGTCAGCCTGTGGACTAAAGGGTCCCAGGTTGGATACTGAGCATATGCTCAGATTGTGGGCTTGATCCCCACCCCCGCTCCCAAGTAGGGGGCGTGCAAGTGGCAGCCGAACAATGATACCCTCATCATTGATGTTTCTATCTATCTCCCTTCCTTTCTGAAATCAATAAAAAATATATATTTTTAAAAATGGTTAAGCCCTGACCAATTTGGCTCAGTGGTACATGCTCTTGACCAGATCGAACTTGGGACCCTTCAGTCCACAAGCCAATGCTCTAACCACTGAGTCAAACGTGTTAGGACGACATTACATTTTTTGTTGTTGATCCTCACCTGAGGATATTTTTTCCACTGATTTTTAGAGAGAGTGGAGGGAGGGAGAGAGGGGCGCGGGGAAGAGACAGAGAGACATCGATGTTGGGGCAGGTGCCCCAACAGGAGATGAGGATCAAATCAGCAGCCCAGGCAGGTGTGTGCCCTCAATCTGGACTTGAACCCAGGACCCGTGCGAAGGCTGGTGCTCTCACACTGAGCATCATTGACCAGGCAACTTAAGATTTTTGTAATCTTCACCTGAGGATACAGAGAGAGGAAGTGTGTGTGTGTGTGTGTGTGTGTGCGTGTGTGTGTGTGTGTGTGTGTGTGAGAGAGAGAGAGAGAGAGAGAGAGAGAGAGAGATTGAACCCAAAACCTGAGTATGTGCCCTGACCGGGAATTGAACCTAAAACCTTTGGGTGTAGGGGACAACACGCCAACCAACTGAGCCTCCTGGCCAGGGGCGAGCATGACAGCAATTCCAAGGATAAGCTGTTTTGGCGTGACGGAATGCCCATTTTCAAGATATTTATTTAGCTGCTGAAATGAACTTGCAATTCTTGCGGGTGCTTGTAAGCTGCCCTTGACAAATGATACGGTACCTTCCTAGCCTTGACATTTATTCGGGATTGAAGAGTGCAGCTTGCTCCTGGAGAAAAGAGAGCACAGTACATAGCCTCCTAGTTAGAGTGCAGTGAAAAAATGTCAGTGTGGTGTGTGCAGAGAAAGAGACAGGCACAGGGAGATGGGAGAGAGAGAAACCCGGGAGGCGAGACAGACGCAAAGGTTGGGGTGATGCAGCCTTGGGGAGAGGCGGCCTGGGGGGTTGGGGGGGGGGGGAGGTGGCCGGCCTCCAGAGCGCCGAGAGGATCCATTTCTGTGGTCCTCAGCCGGCTGGCGTGGTCATTTGTCACAGCCACCCTAGCGAACGAAGGAAGGCAGTGGCTGGACCATTTTTCACGGCAGAATTTTCTGCAATGTGTTTATCGGGCATGTGCGCGTGGATGGATGCCCAGCAGCCCGGAGCGGCGTGGGCTGGGGTATTCACTACTTTGAAGGACTGTCCCCTGTCTGCGGCCATCTGATCCCGCTAGGGCTGTCAATCAAGGGGCCCTTCTGTTCTCTCCTAAAGAAGATATGGCTGCAGGAAATGAATTCCTAGCTGGGCAAGGAAGGATGAGATCCTGCAGGGAAGAGGTGGGGGTGGGGGGGGCGCTGAGCCCATGCCTGGTGGGATGGTCAGGGGAGGGGAAGTCAGTCATGGCAGGGGGCGGGCCCAAGAGCGAGCTTGCTAACTGGACCCAGGATTGGCCGGAGGTGGTCACCCAAGACCCAAGGGCAACCAATCAGAGACCCTGATTTTGTCTCGTCTGAAATGGCCCGGTCTGAGGGTGATTACGGCAGGTGTTAATTTCCTACCTGTCCACCCTTCCGCTCTGGGTACTTTATCACTAACAAGGCCCACACCCCCACAGACGCTGGGAAGGACAGATGCTCCCTTCCCTAGTCGGCTCTCCATCAAACCCAGCTCTGGCAAACGAGAACTCTTCTGGGGAGAAAAAAAAAAAAAGACCAGCACGTAGGGGAGGCCCTGTCCACAGTCCCTGTTTTCGCTGCCGCCCTGTGAGAACAGCGTGTGGAGACGGCGTGTACCCAGGACGGGAAGGCAAACCGAAGCTCAGGGATGCCAACCCTGGGGGACTCTGTGACTCTGGAAGATCTGTTCTTTGTGCATTGGAAACGCAGCTGAAGGCATCGTCCCCGATGTGGCAGGACACGCCCGGGGCTCCCAAGGGCCATCGTATCGCCCCTGCAAATATTTGCTCGGGAACAGAGCCAAACAGATAAGCGGAGTCCTCCAGCACCTGGATCGAACCGTGCCTGAAATCCTTCTGTCCGCTCAGGCTTGCCATAGACGGAGGACTCCAGTTCTGCTGGTGGCGGTGGTAGTCTGGATTGCACCTTGTGCCCCATAATCTTAGTGATCCCGGCCAATGTGACATTTACAAACTAAGGCTCAGAGAGGCCAATTCAGCTGCCAAAGCGGATGGGACATTTGCTTGAACCCGGAGCCAGGATATTCCGGGTCCCAGGGAGGACAGGAGCCCGGGTGGAGTGAGACCCACGGTGTTTATTCCGGTGTTGATAGCAGCAGCAGTGGGGGGATCGGCCAGACGCGGGGGGAGGTGCACAGAGGGGTACACTGGGGTGTGTGTGTGTGTGTGTCTGGGGATTGGTCCGCTGACATTCACGGCGAGAACGGGGGTCAGGACACCAAGTCTTCAACAAACGGCAAAAGACAGAGAGAGAGAGACGGAGGTTTTGGGGGCTGGGGTCCCCCAGACATGCAGGGCCCCTTGCCTGGAAGGGGAGCCCCCGGGAAGGACAGACGGACACAGTGGAGACTGAAACAGGGGGCTGGGCCGCGGGCCGCCCGCCCTCCGGCCCCCGGGGTGGAGGGACGGGCGGGCCCAGGGCCCCCGCACCACGCAGCTCGGACGTTATGGCTTTGAGATGAGTTCATGGTCCCGGCAGGAAGGAAGGGGGTCCAGAGGGGCCTGGTCCGATCCCGGGCTTAGGCCAGACCTGCGGGACGGGCAGGGAGGTGTCAGTGATGGCGGAGAGCGGGCCCTGACCTGCTGTGGCTCCATCACATCGCAGGGTCCAGGAATGCTGACCCCCAGCCCCTCCTCCCTCAGACCCAGTGGTCCATGCCCCCAGCCCCTCCTCCCTCAGACCCAGGAGCCCAGGTCCCCAGCCCTCCTCCCTCAGACCTAGGCCCTCAGCCCCTCCTCCCTCAGATCCAGGAGCCCAGGCCCCCAGCCCCTCCTCCCTCAGACCCAGGGGTCCAGCCCCCAGCCCCTCCTCCCTCAGACCCAGGGGTCCAGGCCCCCAGCCCCTCCTCCCTCAGACCCAGGGGTCCAGGCCACCAGCCCTGCTCCCTCAGACCCAGGCCCCCGGCCCCTTCTCCCTCAAACCCAGGAGGCCAGGCCCCCAGCGCCTCCTCCCTCAGGCCCAGGGGTCCAGGCCCCCAGCCCCTCCTCCCTCAGACCCAGGGATCCAGGCCCCCTGCCCTCCTCCCTCAGACCCAGGGGTCCGAGCCCCCAGCCCCTCCTCCCTCAGACCCAGGAGTCCAGGCCCCCAGCCCCTCCTCCCTCAGACCCAGGAGTCCAGGCCCCCACCCCCTCCTCCCTTAGACCCAGGAGTGTGGGCCCTAAGCCCCGCCCTCTTCTGGGCTCCTCACCCCTCACTCCGAATTCTCTTTCTCTGACAATCCTTTGCCGCCTTTCGTGAAGCTGGTCAGAGTCTTTTCCTGTAACGGAAGGAAAGCTCGGGAGGTTCAGGGGGGCGGGGCAGAGGCACAGCAGTCACTGATAAGCCACAGGATAAAGCCAGTCCCGCATGCCTCTTCGCCCAGCTCTGGAGAGATGGGGCAAGCGGCACGACAGCCCTGCTTTACAGACGGGGAAACTGAGGCGCAAAGGCGACGTCACCGGCCCGGCCGGCGTGGCTCTGCGGTTAGACGTCGGCTTCTGAAGCAGGAGGCTATGGTTCCATGCCCAGTCAGGGCGCGTGCCCAGTGTGAGGCCTGCAGAAGGCGGCCCATGGAAGATTCTCTCTCATCATGGGTGTTTCTCTCCCTCTCCCTTTCGCCCTTCCTCTCTGAAATCAATACAAATATATTTTAAAAAAAGAGAAGCCGGTTTGGCTCAGTGGTAGAGCATCGGTCTGCGGACTGAAAGGTCCCGGGTTCGATTCCGGTCAAGGGCATGTACATTGGTTGCGGGCACATCCCCGGTGGGGGGTGTGCAGGAGGCAGCTGGTCGATGTTTCTCTCTCATCGACGTTTCTGGCTCTCTCTCTCTCTCCCTTCCTCTCTGTAAAAAAATCAATAAAATATATTTTTTAAAAAAAAAAAAAGAAAAAAAAAGAAAAGAAGAAAAGACGGAGTTCCTGGAAATGTGAGGGGTGATGAGGGGTGAGTGCTGCAGGGCCTCAGGGGGGCGGGGATTCTGTCCTGGGGGGCGCTGGGGAGCCCAGGGGGCGCTGTGAGGGGAGAGGGGGCAGGGTCAGCTCCGGGGGCAGAATGATTGGCTGGAAGTCAGGGTCAAGGTTCTCCCTGGCCCCGGGAGCTTCCGGAGGAGCCGGTGGAATGAATGAGTGAATGAGTGCCTGAGGAGCCCAGAGCACGCCAGGAGGAGGGCGCGGCTGCCATCTGTCGGCCTGAGTAGAGCCCCAAGAATATATTTTATTGTTTGTTTTTTTTTTACAGAGAGGAAGGGAGAGGGACAGAGAGTCAGAAACATGGATGAGAGAGAAATATCGACCAGCTGCCTCCAGCACGCCCCCCACTGGGGATGTGCCCGCAACCAAGGTACATGCCTTTGACCGGAATCGAACCCGGGACCTTTCAGTCGGCAGGCCGACGCTCTATCCACTGAGCCAAACCCGACAGGGACACACCTGGCTTTTCAAAAACAAACAAACGGCAAAAAACCTCACACCTCCCCTGGCAGGTTTGGCTCAGGGATTGGAGCGTCAGCCTATGGACTGGAGGGCCCCGGGTTCTCTCTCATTGATGTTTCTATCTCTCTCTCTCTGAACTCAATAAAAATATTTATATATATAAAAACAAAAATCCAGTCCCGTGACATGCTGTCCCGTGGTTTCCCCTTTATTGTGGACTTAGCCTCAGAAATAAGGACCTTGGCCGAAACCCATTTGGCTCAGTGGATAGAGCGTCGGCCTGTGGACTGAAGGGTCCTGGGTTCGATTCCAGTCAAGGGCATATTGCAGGCACATCCCCAGTACGCGGTGTACAGGAGGCAGCTGTTCCATGTTTCCTAACTCTCTATCCCTCTCCGTAAAAGAATCAATAAAATATATACTTTTTTTTTTAAAAGAAAAAGAATTGAGAGCCTTGCTAAGAGGCAGGCACTGGGTCCTGCATGGACCCGCTGACCCTCCCTCCTGGGCAGATGCTGGCGAGGAAACTGAGGCACAGAGAGGGTCAGAGGCTGATGGGGCGGGACTGGAACCCGGCCTCTGCCCCCGACCCCCCAAAGACGTGGAATGAAGGGGCGGGTGTGTGGGGGGCGCCCGCTCACCTCCACCAGCTGGTGCCAGTGCTCCACGGGCTTGCGCGGGTTGGCCAGCATCTCCGCCCAGTGCTCCCGGCCGTGCGGGTCCGCGGCGTCGGGGCCCACGCGGCACACGCCGATGACCTCGTTGTGGCCGATGCTGAGGGGCCAGGGAGTGGGGGGCCGTGAGCCTCCAGAGGGAGGGGGCCCCGCCCCGCCCCGCGCCCCCGCCCCGCGCCCGCGCCCCGCGCCCTCCTCACCAGTCGTAGTCCACCACCGCGATGCTGAGCCCCACGTTCTCCACGCTCTCGGGGGCCACGTCGAACACCAGCGCCTCGTTGTAGGTGGGGTTCAGCGTGTTCTTCTTGATGGAGGTTTTCCGCTTCTTGAGGCGCCGCCCCTCGCTGATCAGAGAGGCCTTCACGTAGGGGTCTGGGGTGGGGGGGGGGCGAGGAGAGCTGAACCCCCACTTACTCTCTGAGACCCCTCCCTCCCAAGGTCTGGGTCCCCAGCCTTTCCTCCCCAGCCCCTCCTCCCTCAGACTCAGGGGTCCAGGCCCCCAGCCCCTCCTCCCTCAGACCCAGGAGTCCAGGCCCCCAGCCCCTCCTCCCTCAGACCCAGGGGTCCAGGCCCCCAGCCCCTCCTCCCTCAGACCCAGGCCCCCAGCCCCTCCTCCCTCAGGCCCAGGGGTCCAGGCCCCCAGCCCCTCCTCCCTCAGACCCAGGGGTCCAGGCCCCCAGCCCCTCCTCCCTCAGACCCAGGGGTCCAGGCCCCCAGCCCCTCCTCCCTCAGGCCCAGCGGTCCAGGCCCCCATGCCCTCCTCCCTCAGGCCCCTCAGAACCCACCAGAGAAGCCGGTGAGGTCCATGGCTTTGAGGTTAGAGGCTTTGATGATGGTCACGGTGAGGCGGCCGGCCGTGGGGAGGTAGCAGAGTGAGAAGTTGAGCTCCCCAAGATCCGCCTTTTCCTACAGTGGGGAGGGAAACGGGGTTTAGCAGCCCCCCACCTCCGTCTCCCCAACTCTTGGCCCGCCCCAGCCTCCAGCGCTCTCCTCCCTGGTGTCCATCCACTTCATCTGGCTCCGGGCCCAACCTGGTGACCCCCGGCAACTGCCCGCCATGGGGCAGATGGGAAGAGGCAGGAGCCGGGGCAGAGCCGGGAGGGACCCAGAGCGGAGGCCACAGTGAGAGAGAGACCGAAGCAGCTAGAAAGACAGACCACCGGGCTCTCAGGCAGAGACACAGAGACCCAGGCCCACGGGGACCCAGCGCGAGGGCCAGGGACCCAGACAGAGCGGGACCGAGAAGACAGGGGCGGAGAAGCCGGTCTGAGGGAGGCTCCAGGGGACAGGCCCTCCCACGGGGACCCGCGGACACAGGGCAG
Source organism: Nyctalus aviator (assembly GCA_036971965.1). Lineage (NCBI taxonomy): Eukaryota > Metazoa > Chordata > Mammalia > Chiroptera > Vespertilionidae > Nyctalus > Nyctalus aviator. The sequence continues at coordinate 5,715,818 of CM072936.1, read as the reverse complement.
CGGCCAGAGCTGGCCGGGCCCACGCCCCGCCTCCCAACCGCCTGACCCAGGCCTGGGCCCCTGGGATCCCCACTCGCCCCTTCCCTCCAGGCCCCGCCCCAGGCTGCTCCCTCCTCTCACTCCCCAAGCTCAGCTGTCACCCCCTCCCCGGAGCCCCCAGAGCCCAGGCAGCCCCGAGCAGACCCCCCTCCTGTCTCTCACGCAGGCCCCGGACAGGGTACGGGAAGAGTTTGGTGGAGGTACGCGTTGCACCGGAGTCTGGTGGGGATATGCACCGCACCGTGGCTTAGCTGCGCCTCATTCTGCGTTCTCATGAGTACAAGGGGGCACTCAGCGTTACGAAAATTATAGAAGGGGTACACATAGGTCAAAAGTTTGGGAAACACTGATAGAGGAATGAATGAACACAGGGTTGAGGGCAGACCTGAGTGACAGAGTGAGAGGGGAAACAGGAAGGACAGACACAGGAGGCAGAGATGGATGTGCGGAGAGGGCCTCCGGGTGGGGTTAGGACGGGACTGGGGAGGGGGGCGGTGAGGAGGGACAGATGGGGGCCTTGGGGAGAGACCCTGGAATCTGGCACTGGGTTCTCAGGGCTGGGCTTGGAGGGAGCGAGCAGAACAGGGAGAGCCCCGTGAGGGGCCTGCGGGCAGAGCCACAGGCACCCGGTCCAACCACGTGATGGTGCCTACGGGGAAACTGAGGCCCAGAGCATGGCCATCCTGTGTGAGGACAGGGCTCACCCCCGCCCACCCCCGGTACACACAGCTTCCCCGGGTTGGCGGAGTGGAATGTGGGGAACCCCTAGATTGGAGAGGGAAAGGATCAGGAGACCCAAGGAGGACTAGGAGGGGCTGGGAAGGGGCGGGCGTACAGGAGAAGGAGGTTCCAGAAGCGGAGGATCATGGGGCACGAGGAAGGGGTCCAGTGGGGGGCGGAGGGTCCCACAGTCTGAATGCCCAGGGCCTCGGGGGGCGGGGGTGTCAGGGCCTTGGGATCCCGGGCCGTCTAAGGCCTGGGGGATAGGCTATCCCAGTGGTCGGCAAACTCATTCGTCCACAGAGCCAGATACCGACGACGGGACAACGACTGAAATTTCTTTGGAGAGCCACATTGTTTAAACTTCAACTTCTGCCGAAACCGGTTTGGCTCAATGGATAGAGCGTCGGCTTGGGGACTGAAAGGTCCCGGGTTCGATTCCGGTCAAGGGCATGTACCTTGGTTGCGGGCATATCCCCAGTAGGGGGTGTGCAAGAGGCAGCTGATCAATGACTCTCTCTCATTGATGTTTCTAACTCTCTCTCTCCCTTCCTCTCTGTACAAAATCAATAAAATATATTTAAAAATAAATAAATAAATAAAAAATAAACTTCAACTTCTCCGAACGCCACTTCTTCAACATAGACTCGCTCGCCCAGGCCGTGGTATATTTTGTGGAAGAGCCACACTTAAGGGGCCAAAGAGCCGCCTGTGGCTCGCGAGCCGCAGTTTGCCGACCACGGGGCTATTAAGGACTCAGGTGGAGACTCGGAAGGAACCGGATCCGGCTAAATGAGAGCGTTTGGAGGTCAAGGGCTGGGGGTGTGAGGTGTTCACAGATCCCAAGGAAGTCAGGAGGCGGGAAGGGGAAGGAAGCTGGCAGGACAGGAGCCGGCAGGGCGGGGAGGGGGACCTGGCTCCGTGATTGGCCCTCCTCCCAGCCAGCAACCAGGAGGTCAGGGTTCGGCTTCTGGTCGGGCCACGTGCTTGGGCTGTGGCTCCATTCCCAGCAGGCCGCCTGCAAGAAGCAGCCACTCAGTGATTCTCTCTCACCATTGGATGTTTCCCTCTCCCGACTCTCTCGCTGAAATCCATAAAAAACATTTTGATTTTAAAGGAAAGAGAAAGAAGAGCCAGAACTCCCGGCTTCAGGGAGGTGGGCGGGTCAGGGATCTGAGGTCAGAGGGTGGAAGTGCTGAGGTCAGAGGGTGGAAGTGCTGAGGTCAGAGGGCAGAGGTGTGGATGGAGCTGCCTGGGAGTGGGCGAGGGGTGGGGAGGGGCTCCTCGGCATCTGTGACCATTTTCTCGACTGTTAGCATCAGAGGTCCAGGGGGATTGGAATTTGAGAGACCTGGGCCCAGGCAAAGGGGTTCCTGTTTGGTGAGTGTGGCGGGCAGGGGGGGCCGGGCCATTTCCTACTCTCTCTCGTGGGTGCTTGCAAGCTTTTGCAATAACATAAAACGTAAGCCAAAACCAGTTTGGCTCAGTGGATAGAGCGTCGGCCTGCGGACTGAAGGGTCCCATGTTCAATTCCGGTCAAGGGCATGTACCTGGGTTGCGGGCACATCCCCAGTGCGGGGTGTGCAGGAGGCAGCTGGTCGATGGTTCTTTCTCATCGATGTTTCTAACTCTCTATCCCTCTCCCTTCCTCTCTGTAAAAAAAAAAAATCAATAAAATATATTTAATAAAATAAAATGAGCCAAGACCGGTTTGGCTCAATGGATAGAGCGTTGGCTTGGGGACTGAAGGGCCCCGGGTTTGATTCCGGTCAAGGGCATGTACATTGGTGCGGGCACATCCCCAGTGGGGGGTGTGCAGGAGGCAGCTGGTCGATGACTCTCTCTCATCGATGTTTCTAACTCTCTATCTCTCTCCCTTCCTCTCTGTACAAAATCAATAAAATATATTTTTTTAAAAAATCAATAAAATATATTAAAAAAATAAAATGAAGTGTAAGGCTCCGGGGGGAAGGGGGAGGTGCCGCCCGGGGCCGGGCGGGCGGCGGGCGCGGGGCACTGACCGAGCCGCCCTCCGCGATGTCCCGCCACAGCGGGCGGTCGGGCGGCTGCTCGGCCAGCTCCAGCAGGTTGTCCAGCACCACCTGGCCGATGAGGTCGTGCCGCGAGAAGCGGTCGAAGTCGTAGACGCTGAAGTGCAGCTTGCGCTGGGCCAGCTCGGCCAGGGGCACCGCGAACTGGAACGTCTCGTTGAAGACGGGGTTCAGGGTCTTCCTGTGCACCTGGGCGGGGCGGGGGTGGGGGGGGGCAGACACCATGTCTACCAGCCCTTCCTTCCGCCCCAACCTAGGAGTCCAGGCCCCAGACCCCAGCCCTCCTCCCTCAGACCCAGGGGTCCCTGCCCCTCCTCCCTCAGACCCAGGGGTCCAGGCCCCCAGCCCCTCCTCCCTCAGACCCAGGGGTCCAGGCCCCAAGCCCCTCCTCCCTCAGACCCAGGGGTCCAGACCCCCAGCCCCTCCTCCATCAGACCCAGGGGTCCAGGCCCCCAGCCCCTCCTCAGTGGGACCCGGTGCCCAGCCCACTGCCCGGACCTTGGTCTGGAACTTCTTCTTGCGGTCGGGCAGCAGGTAGATCTTGACGTAGGGGTCCGAGAAGCCGTTGGAGTCCTTGGCCGGGAGGTCCAGGGCCTGCAGGATGCGCACCACCAACTGGTCGGAGCCGTAGAGGTACCGCAGGGCGAAGCTGATGCGGCCGCAGGGCGCTCCGGCGCCCGCCTCCCCCGAGCCAGGGGCCCCTCCGCCGCGCCAGCCGCCGGGGCCCGCGCCCTGGTACAGCTCCGGCTTGATCTGTCCGATGAGCTTGGCCTTCTCCTCGCCGCCCGGCAGGGGCAAGGGCAGGGCGGGCGGCCGCTCCTCGCTGCCCGGGTCTGACTGGGTGGTCAGGGTCTGCTGGGTGAGGGGCCGAGGCAGGGCTGGGTACCTGCAGGGGGTGGGGTGGGGGAGACCCAGGAGCGATGGATGTCTCTGATCCTTGCATCTGAAGATGGGGGGGACCCTTCCCTACCTCCTCCCTGAACCCCACCACTAGGGGGCAGCAAAGCCCCCATCTCTGCTCCCCAAGGCCTGGAGCCAGCCAGGGGCATGCCCTGAGCCTCAGTTTCCCCATCTGTATTGGGGATGGGGTTCCCCCTTCTCTAAGCTTGGACTACAGCCTCCAGCAAGGAGCCCCCTCTGAACCTCAAGCTGGTGACTCCGAATCACTTTCCCATGGGCCCCTGGGCCTGCACAGGGCCCAGACCCCTCTCAACCCCGCTCTGCCCTTCTTCTCCCTACCCTGCCTTTCCTTCTTGTCAAAAAGAAGAAAATGACAACCGAAACCGGTTTGGCTCAGTGGATAGAGCGTCGGTCTGCGGACTGAAAGGTCCCGGGTTCGATTCCGGTCAAGGGCAGGTACCTTGGTTGCGGGCACATCCCCAGTAGGAGGTGTGCAGGAGGCAGCTGGTGGATGATTCTCTCTCATCGATGTTTCGAGCTCTCTATCCCTCTCCCTTCCTCTCTGTTAAAAAAAAAAAATCAATAAAAACGATATATATAAAAAAAAGGAGGAGAAGAAGAAAATGACAGGTCAATATCCTCGATGTTCACAGACGCAAACATTGGCAAACCAGATCCAACATGCACGAGAGGGATCATCCACCAGGACCAGGTGGGATCCACCCCAGGAAGGCAAGGATGGTTCGACATCCATAAGCCCATCAGCGGGATGGATCACAGCCCGTGTGTGTGTGTGTGTGTGTGTGTGTGTGTGTGTGTGTGTGTGTGTGTGTGTGTGTGGTGTGTGTGTGTGTATGTGTGTGTGTGTGTGTGTGTGTGTGTGTGTGTGTGTGTGTGTGTGTGTGTGTGTGTGTGGTGTGTGTGTGTGTGTGTGTGTGGTGGGGGCGGGCATTCCCCTGGACTGAGGGTGAATGAGGGGAGGGCTTGTCTGTCTGCTCACCTCTCTGTTTCCAACACTCAGGCCTGTGACTGCCTTTTGACCCAGGATCTTGTGTGTGTGGGGGGGGGGTGGGGGGGGGCGGTCCTAACCCTCATTCTTTCCACCCTCCTAGTGTCCTGCCCCCAGCCTCCTCCTCCTTCCTCTGGCTCCGGGAGTGCAGACCTCCAGCTCCCTTCTCCCTGAGGTCCAAGGACTCTAGGCTCCTCCCCCTCTTCCCCCAGACCCAGGAGCCTGGGCCCCCAGCCTCCTCTATCCCCACACCCCAAACCCCTTCCTCCCCCAGGGCTCAGGAGAGCCGTAGCCGGGAAACAGACACACTGAAGAGGAGCCGACGTTCAGAGTGGACCCCAAGCCCACCCACTCCGGCTCACCTGGTGGTGGGTGCCAGGCTGGTGACCTGCTGATGGGACTGGGCACTGGGCAAACCGCCGCCGCTAGGGGGCAGCAGGAGCAGCCCGGAGCCGGCCCCGCCGCCCTCGGAGGGCAGCTCCGGCGACGTCTGGCTGGGTTTGACCCCGGCGGCCGCGGCGGCTGCGGCGGCGGCGGCGGCGGCCTCTGGGTAGGAGTCCATGTCCAGGTAGGAGGGGTCCGGGGCGTCGGAGCCCCCCAGGCCGCCCGGCTCCAGCAGCTCGGCGAAGGGCGGGTGGTGGGCGGCGTGGGCATGGTGGTGCGGGCCCCCCAGCAGAGGGTGGCCCCCCAGGCCGGCCCCCAGGTGGTGCCCGCTGCCGCCCACCAGGCCCGCCAGCCCCACCCCGGGGCCCAGCTCCTTGCGCAGCGGGCCGCCGCCCACCGCCGAGCCCTTGTCCCGCCAGGGCACCCAGCACAGCTTCCAGGACACGAAGAGGGACACGCCCAGCAGGACGATGCCGCAGAAGGTCACGATGACGGACAGCAGGCTCACGGAGATGTCTGGAGAGAGCGGGCACAGGGGTCAGGGGTCAGGGGTCAGGGCGGGGGGAGGTCACAATCTATCTTCCCACTGTTGTCCCGGAAGAGTTAAGCTTCAAAAACCGGTGTGGCTCAGTGGATAGAGCGTCGACCTACGGACTGAAGGGTCCCGGGTTCGATTCCGGTCAAGGGCATGTACCTTGATTGCGGGCACATCCCCAGTAGGAGGTGTGCAGGAGGCAGCTGATTGATGTTCCTCTCTCATCCATGTTTCTAACTCTCTATCTCTCTCCCACCCTCTCTGTAAAAAATCAATATATATATATATTAATTGAAAAGTAATTGTTTAGTATTAGCCACGCATCGTCCTGAGCAATTTACATATATTATTTGTCTTACATGACCCTGCCCTAGCTGGTCTGGCTCAATGGATAGAGCGTCCGTTTGCGGACTGAAGGGTCCGAGGTTCGATTCCGGTCAAGGGCACATGCCTGGGTTGCGGGCTTGATCCCCAGTGGGGGGCGTGCAGGAGGCAGCTGATCCACGATTCTCTCTCATCATTGATGTTTCTATCTCTCTCTCCCTCTTCCTTCTCTAAAATCAATCAAAAAAAAAAAAAAAAAAAAAAGCAGCCGAAACCGGTTTGGCTCAGTGGTAGAGCGTCGGCCTGTGGACTGAAAGGTCCCGGGTTCGATTCTGGTCAGGGGCATGTACCTTGGTTGCGGGCACATCCCCGGTGGGGGGTGTGCAGGAGGCAGCTGGTTGATGTTTCTCTCTCATCGATATTTCCAGCTCTCTATGCTTCTCCCTTCCTCTCTGTAAAAAAAAAAATCAATAAAATATATTTAAAAAACAAAAGTAAACTCCATGACCCTACAAGATGGGTGTTTTATTTACTTATTTTTGGCAGGGTGGGTATTTTATACACCCGTTTTAAAGGTGAAGAAACTGAGGCACAGAGAGGCTGAGTGGCTTGTAGAAGGCTGCGCAGGAAGTAAACGGCGGGTCTGGGATCTGCACTCAGCCGTCTGTCTTCGGCCTTTGTTCTCTTTCCCGCTAGCACACGCTGCCTCTCTGTCAGAGGGGACACCCCCAGAAATAGGACCAAGTCCCCCCCAAATGCTCAGAGACGATCAAAGAGAAAAAGAACGCATGGCGCCGTCAGGCAGGTCAGGGGTCATCCCCCTCCGCCCCAGCTTGCTGTGCGGCCTTAAGAAGCTGTCTTAACCACTCTGAGCCTTGCATTCCCCATTTGCCTGAGAGGAGAGAATCGGTCCCACGTGGAGCCCCTTTTCTGAGCTCTGGGGGTCCTCCTAGGAAGTCACTGAACTGAGGCTGGTCTTGACTTCCCAGGGCCGGTTCTGGCTGTTCCGCCTGCGGCTCCCACAGGCCCCTCCTCCAGCCCCTGGCACACAGCGCGTCCTCGCTCTGAAGACCCCGCTGCCGTGGAGCTGAGTGACCTGGGGCGTCAGTTCGCCCATCTGAGCCTCAGTTTCCCTCACTGAGTGGCCAGATGATGATGGTCTCTGATTGCATAATAATCTGGCCTCCCGGTGCCTATCCTATATAATAAAAGGCTAATATGCAAATTGTTCCTTTGACCAGGAGTTCGACCAGCAGCCAGGCAGGCCAAGCGTCCATGTCCCCTCCCCCGGCCAGGCTGGCCGGACCCCACCCGTGCACGAATTCATGCACCGGGCCCCTAACATACACTGAGTGGCCAGATTATTATGCGTCCAGAGACCGTCATAATCTGGCCACTCCGTGTATGGACCACCGAGGGTCGCCGGGCGTCGTCGATGGGACAGGCCGAGGACCTCGCGGGCTGCCTGCTACCCAGCTGGTGCTTAACAAGAACACCCCACCGTTTACTGAAAGACCACTGTGTGCCCAGCGTGGCCAGACTCTTCACAGGGATCACTGCGTCTCCCATCTGCCCCACGAGGTGGTCGCTCTCACTGTCTCCGATGTCCAGGGAGGAAACCGAGGCATAGGCAAGTCAGTCGCCTAAAGCCATCAGGTTAGCGCTGGGAGAGGCGGGGTTTGAACCCAGGCAAGCACAGAGGTAGCTGTAGGGGACCTAGGGCAGCACTGGCCGGGGGGAGGAGGGGTGGGAGTCGCGGGGGTGCCTACAGCAATGCTGCACAAGGTCAGGGGTCAGATGGACCTCACAGCTCCTTCTCCTTAGAGCAGAGTTTGGGGGGCCAGGAGGGGACAGGATGCAGGCAGGGCTGTAAGCGGAAGCAGCGCCCCCCCCAGGGAGGAGAAAGCTGCGTGGGCCTGCGGGGGCGGGGGCGGGGGCGGGGGCGGGGCGCTGACCTGCATCGGGGCCGCGGGGGTAGCCCCGGATTCGCAGGTCGTTGAACTCCTGGCACCTGTCGCTGGTGTCGGCGTCCCGGACCCGGGCACACAGGTCTGAGACCAGGATGAGTGCCCGTCGGCAGAGGTCATCTTCGTAGTCTCCTGACATGGTGGCCGGTGGGTGCTGCGCTCGGGCCGGGCCGGCGAGGGTGCAGGAGGGGAACGAGATGGGGGAGAGGGCGGGCGAATGTGGAAAGAGAGAGAGAAAAGGCAGGTGGGCGAGGGGTCAGAGGTCGGGGGCTGATGGACAAGGGGTCAGAGGTCAGAGGCTGATGGACAAGGGGTCAGAGGTCAGGGGCTGATGGACAAGGGGTCAGAGGTCAGAGGCTGATGGACAAGGGGTCAGAGGTCGGGGGCTGATGGACAAGGGGTCAGAGGTCAGGGATGAAGGGGGAAGGAAAAGGAAATTAGGGGCCCATGGACGGAAGGACTGGAATTCGGGGTGGACAGGCAAGGAGACAGTGACAAGGGTTTGACAAACCAGGGGCAGAGATGGATGTGCGCGGACCAGAAGACAGAGAACGGGGACACGTGGACCGGGAGGGAGATCCGGGGAAGGCCACGCGGGGCAGAGATGGAGGATGCACAAATGAAGGGGGTGAGCAAACAAGGAGCCCGATCGGGGTGCAGAGGTGAGCAGACAAGAGTTTAGGTTCGGCCATTCATCACTCGTGCTTTCAACTCCTGTTCACTGAGCACCAACTACGTGCCCGGCACGGCGCCAGCGGCTGCAGAGCCCGCCGGACCGGGCGCACTTCACGCATCCCCCAATTTCCTGGTGTCACAACCCCCCCCCCCCCCCCCCCGAGAGGTGACAGTGAGTAAACCCGTCCACAGCCACGGAAACAACGCAACACTCGCAGAAAATAAACAGCAGCAGGAGGTGCCACGGAGGGGCCGGGAGGGCGGTCTCAGAGACCCGCAGGCTGAGATGGAGCCGGGAAAAGCATTCCAAGCGGCAGGAACAGCATGAGCAGCCGCCCAGGGTGGGAACGGGCTCGGCGGGTCCCGGGGACGGACAGGAGGCCGGATCGGAGTGTCCAGAGCCAGGAGGACTCAGAGAGAGAGGGATGCATGGAGGTAGGGAGAGAAGAGACGGTTCTGTGTGGTGGTGGTGGTGGTGGCCGGGGAGGGATGGGGCTGCAGGATGCAGAGATAAGACCAAGACGAGGGAGGGAGGGAGAAATGAGGGGCAGGGAGACAGAGACCATGGGGCTCGGAAGAGAGGGACAGGTGGACAGACAGACAGAAGCGTTGGGGTGCACAGAGCTAACAGCCGTGCAATGCACCGGAGGGTGAGGGCTGGGCAGGCAGAGGGCAGTGGCGAGGGCCAGGCGGGCGGTGGACAGCAGTAGCTCAGAGAGAAACAACAGAAGGAGGATGGATGGTGTGCAGGAATAAAGGAGAGACAGACAGATCATGGCCAGAGATCACAGAGGGACAAAAGGATCCGGAGGAGGGCTGGGTCCAGAAGGCAGGTTGGAGGCGGGGGGCGGGGGGCCGGGGGGAGGAGCATGAATGAGAGGAGACCAGGAGAAAGAGGTGGATGTGGGGAGAGGGCACATAGCGACACATGGTTGGGAGCCAGACACCAGAGAGGGTTTGGAGGAGCGTGCAGGGGAGGCCGGGGACGGGATGGGGGCTCCCAGATGGACAGGTGCGGGGGTTCTGCACGGGCCAGGGCTCCGAGCGGGGCATGGCCCACACTCACCTGCGCTTATCCCTGCCGGCTCCTGGGTGGCAGCCGAGGCGGCGGGCGGCAGCCCATGGGGGTTGGAGGGCGGGCCAGGGACTGTGGACCCGTCCCCACGCGCGCGCGCGCGCGCCAGGTGGTGAGACGGGGGTGCCGGATCTGAGGGCCGTGGCCGGGAGAAGAAGCTTAACCCGAGCCTCACATCTTGTCCGACTCTGGCCGGCTGCTGACCCCAGGGCACCCGGGGAGATCCAGCCACCAGCTCCCACCTCCGGGCCCCCCCCCCACCTCCCGTGGAGCTTAGAGACTACAATTCCCGGCAGGCCTTGGGCTCGCACTGCAGCAACTTTACAGGCCCTGGCGCTGCAGGGGCTGCTGGAAGTTGAAGTCCCTGATGCCTTTCCCGGCTGCAGAGGATGGGAATTTTTTTTTTTTTTTGCGGGGGGGGGGGGGCGAGGTTCGGAGATGCTGGGGTCCCAAAGCACTGCAGGGGACAGGCATGAAGTCTGGGACCCAGAGTGGCCTCGGAGTCCTAAGTCCTCAGAGGCCGTGGAGTGGATAAACGATCCCCACGCCCAGGGGGGTCGGCAGGAGAAGCTGGGGTACACCCAGGTGTTTCGGGACCCACCCCCCACCCCCTCTTCCAGGGCCACCTGCCCCTCCCCCGGGGCAGCCAGCGAGCGCCGCAGCACTCCCACTCCCCGGCGGGAGATCGGCGCGCCTCTGCACCTACTCTCCCCCACCCCCAAACCAGGAGCCCCGGCGGCCCCCAAAGACCGGGCTGGGGCGGGGGCTGGGCCCGGGGGAGGGAGGGAGGAGCGGACTCACCGGAGCCGCGGCCGCCGCCGCCGCAGCCCGCACGCCCGCCGCCCGCCGCGGTGCCCGCTCGGCTCCTCCCCCCGCTCCCGGCGCAGGTCCGCGCTCCTCCCTGCACCCCCTTCCTCCCTCCGAACCTGCGGCTGCCGGGAGGAAGGAGGGAGCGCTCCCGGGCCGGAGCGCAGGAACCCGGGGCGCCTCCTTGGAGGACCTTCTGGTCCCCCAGGATTTAGGGGTCCCAGCCCACAGCCCCCCTTCTCTCAGACGGAGAAGTCGGGGAGCCCAGCCACCTCCTCTCCGGGGACCCAGGGCACGGAGCTCCCACCCACCTCCATCCTCAGATCTAGGAATCCGTCCCTCCCGCGCCCCCCCCCCACCTGCGTCCCCGCCGCTGCTGCCCCCTTCTCCTCCGGGCCCGGGACCTCAGTCAGGGGGCACCCCCCGCGGGCCGCGGTGGGAGGGGAGGCGGGGCCTCAGCCCGCGGAGAGGTGCCAGCAGGCACCTGGGTTTGAATCCTGCCTGGCCGGGCTCCTGCCTTTGTCATCTCGCGCTTTGATCTGAGCTCTAATCTCCTCGCCAAAAAAAAAAAAACAAAAAAAAAAAAAAAAAAACGGATGATAGCCAGTGTGGTTCAGTGGTTGAGCGTCGACCCATGAACCAGGAGGTCCTGGTTCGATTCCCGGTCTGGGCACGTGCCCAGATTGCAGCTGGATCCCTGGTGAGGGGCGTGCAGGACGTAGCGGATCAATGATTTTCATCATTCGTGTGTGTGTGTGTGTGTGTGTGTCTCCCTCTTCCTTCCCCTCTGAAATAAATAAAAATATGTTTAAAATAAAATAAAAATACGGCCGGGACCGGTTTGGCTCAGTGGATAGAGCATCGGCCTGCGGACTGAAAGATCCCGGGTTCGATTCCGGGCAAGGGCATGTGCCTTGGTGCGGGCACATCCCCAGTGTGGGGTGTGCAAGAGGCAGCTGGTCGATGATTCTCTCTCATCGATGTTTCTAACTCTCTCTCTCTCTCTTCCTCTCTGTGAAAAATCAATAAAATATATTTTTTTAAAATAAACTTAAAAAATAAAAATACGGACAATAAACCTGTTTCCAAAGAGATTAGAGGTTTTAGGAGGAAAGTCAGTATTGGTAAAGCATGGACACCCAGTAGGTGCTTAATGAATATTTACTTCTTTTTTATTTTTAAAAATATATTTTATTGATTTTTTACAGAAAGGAAAGGAGAGGGATAGGGAGTTAGAAACGTCGATGAGAGAGAAACATCAACCGGCTGCCTCCTGCACACCCCCCACCGGGGATGTGCCCACAACCAAGGTACATGCCCCTGACCAGAATGGAACCTGGGACCCTTCAGTCCGAAGATAGACGCTCTATCCACTGAGCCAAACCGGTTTTGGCTTTTTATTTCTTTTTTAATCCTCACCAGAGGATATTTTTTTTTTCTTATTGATTTTTAGAGAGAGTGGAAGGAAGGAAGGGAGGAGGGAAGGGGGGAGGGAACATTGATGTGAGAGAGTCACATCAATTGGGTGACTCCCAAACATGCCCCGACTGGGTGGGGAATCGAACTTGCAACCTGGGTAGAAGCCCTTGACTGGAATCGAACCTCTAACCTTTCCGTGTGCGGGGCGATGTTCTAACCATTGAGCACACCGGCCAGGGCAAGGGCTATTTCTTAAAATAAGCAAGAATCAGTCACTGATGTATTAATAGCAGTTAACGGTAATCCCCACGGACCTTGGACTAAGTGCTATGAAAATGTTTTATATTTAATGTGCAGGTGTTTGTTTTTTAAAAATATATTTTATTGATTTTTTTTATTTTTTATTTTTTTTTTACAGAGAGGAAGGGAGAGGGATAGAGAATTAGAAACACCAATGAGAGAGGAACATCGACCAGCTGCCTCCTGCACACCCCCCACTGGGGATGTGCCCGCAACGAAGGTACATGCCCTTGACGGGAATCGAACCCGGGACCTTTCAGCCCCCAGGCTGACGCTCTACCCACTGAGCCAAACTGGTTTCGGCTAATGTACAGATTTTTTTGTTTGTTTGTTTTAAATGTTCTTACTGATTTTAGGGAGTGAGGAAGAGAGAGAAACATGGATCTGCTGCCTCCTGCACAGCCCCCACCCGGCATGTTCCCTGACGGGGAATTGAACCATCAGCCTCTGGGTGCACGGGAAGACGCTCAACCAGCTGAGCCAGGGTGGCCAGGACACGTGCGCAGTTCTGTTATTCCCATTTCACAGGGGAGACCACTGAGGCTCCTGGAGGTGACCCCCCGTGGAGAAGGCCCAGAGCTACATCGTCACAAACGTGTGCACGCAGGTCCGGGCTCCCCAAAGCCCGCTCTCCAGCCTGACCCTCGCACCCAGCACATAGGGCGCCCAGGCAGCCGCCTTCCTCAGGGAGAGACGCGGAGGGAAGTGTGCCAGGACGCATGCGCTCAGAGACGTGTGCACAGGCGGCCTTGCCAGCTTGCCGGGGTGCGTTCCAGACACTCAGATTCCGAGGCCGCCCAAGCGTTGAGAGGCGGCTGTAGCACACTGATCAGTGTGTCTGACTTTGGGTGCAAAGCACCAGAGTTCAAATCCCAGCTCTGCTCTGTGTGGCCCTGAAGGAATTATATTCTCAGAGCCTCCGCTTCCCTGTTTGTATGTGAGAAGCTATTTCTTTTCTTTTCTTTTCTTTTTTTAAAAAAAATATATTTTATTGATTTTTTACAGAGAGGAAGAGAGAGGGATAGAGAGTTAGAAACATGGATGAGAGGGAATCATTGATCAGCTGCCTCTTGCACACCCCCTACAGGGAATGTGCCCACAACCAAGGTACATGCCCTTGACCGGAATCGAATTCAGGACCTTTCAGTCCACAGGCCGACGCTCTACCCGCTGAGCCAAACCGGTTTCGGCTTTTTCTTTTCTTTTCTTTTCTTTTCTTTTTTTTAATTGAGATTTTAGAGAGAGGAAGGGAGAGGGAGATAGAGAAACATCAATGTGAGAGAGAAACATTGGTCAGTTGCTTCCCATACCCACCCCAACTGGGGATCGAACCCACAACCCGGGCACGTGCCCCCACCAGGAACCTAATGGGCCACCTTTTGGTGCACACGATGACACTCAACCGACTGAGCAACTGGCCAGGGCAGATGAGGAAAAATTAAAAAACCCAGATTCTACGTCATTAAGTTATTGTGAGGATTAAGTTAAATGTATGCAAGGTGGAAAATGGTTATTGTTAAATGTAATAATTAGTCATTACATGCGTTTGCTTATGTATTCTCTTTAAAATAGATATTTACTGATTTTTAGAGAGAGGAAGAGAGAAACTTCAATTGGATGCCTCCTGCACACCCCCTACCGGGGACCCAGCCCACAACCCTGGCAAGTGCCTCCGACAGGGAATCGAACCACCAACCTTTGGTTGATGGGACTGATGCCAAACTAACGGAGCCGCCCGGCCGGGGCTGTGTGTGTACTCACTCTGCATTTTGCAGGGGAGGAAAGTGAGGCTCAGAGAGTGGAAGGGCGCTGTCCACAGCCACACAGTTGGGAAGCGTCAGGGGTGAAATCCAAAGCCACGCAGCTCGGAAGCTAGAGCCTGCCTTTCAGGACGCTACCTTGTTTGCAGGACGTTTGCCAGGCACTGTTCTAGTCCGGATTCTCAGCCTTTGGACAGGGAACACGATGGAAAGCCCAGGTGCTGTGAGTGTGTGGCTATTTGCACTGAGCTCAGAAGGGGGAGTCGCATGAGTCAGGTGAAGACGGCGGGGAGGGGCAGCTAGAGGGAGAAGGAGCAGCCTGTGCAAGGCCTGGGGCAGGAGGGAGTTTGGCTCAGTGAGGGGGACTGCTGAGCACATACGCTTCATGGGGGCAGCACTTTGATCTGTTTACTGCTGTGTCCCCACTCCCTGACACAGTGCCTGGCACACAGTAGGCACTCAAAAAATATTGGTTAGTTGAATGAATAAATGAATGAACAAGTAGATAGGTAAATAGAGGGATCAGTGGATAGATGAATGGATGATAAATGGATGGATGGATAAGTGGATGGATGAGTTTATTATGGATGGATGGGTGGATGGGTGGGTGGAAGGATGAACAGATGGATAGGTGAGTGGATGGATGGTTGGATAGAAGGATGGATGGATGAGTGGATGATGAACGGATGGATGGATGAATGAGTGGGTGATGGTTGGATTGAAAGGTGGGTGAATGGATAGAAGGATGATATAGGATAAATGGATGGATGAGTGGATGGTTGGATGGATGGAGGGAATGCATGAATGCATGAGTGAATGAATGAGCTTGCACAAATACCTACAGGTTCACACACACATGTGACTAGAAATAAATGCAGTCTCACATGTACGTACTCCTCTGGGCGCCCCGTGGAGAGAACCAGCACTGGGGAGAGAGGCAGGCCAGCTGTGGAGGAGGACACGGGAGGCAAACCCTCTGACCGGCTACAACCAGCTTCCCCGTGCCCTCCCCCCCTCTCCCTCTCCGCCCCACAATGCTGAGATAATTTCCGGAAGAGGAGGAAAATGCTGATTCAGGGTTTTGTGTCCCAGGCTGCGTGCCAGGCCAGGGAGTGGGACAGATCCGGCCTGAGAGGGGGGGGTAGAGAGAAGGAGGAATAACAGAGGGAGGCAGGTGGGGCTAAGGCAGAGCAATAGACATGGAGAAACAGACAGAGAAATAGAGCAACGGAGACAAACATACACAGACAGACAGACAGGCAGGCATGCAGAAAGGCATAGAGACAGACACAGAAAGATATAAGCTAGAGATACATGAAACAGAAATCCAAATTCAGACACAGAGCGAGATAAGGCGGGGCTCCAAGGACAAACAGGTAGAGAGAGAGAGAGGAGGAAAATAAAGGCACAGAGAGAAACGGGGACACGCAGAGGGAAACAGAGAGACAGAGATAGAGATAGATAGATAGATAGATAGATGATAGATAGATAGATAGATAGATGATAGACAGATGATAGATAGGTAGATGATAGATAGATAGATAGATAGATAGATAGATAGATGATAGATAGATAGATAGATAGATAGATAGTTAGAGCCAGAAGAGCCAGCCAATACTAGGCGCAGAGAGCAGAGGACATTTGCCCCGGGTTGCACAGCCTGGACGTGGCTCCCAGTGCCGGCCTGTTTGACTCCAGAGTCCAGGTTCTCGCCTTCACCCTGTGCTGCCTCGGGAGGACCCACAGGGACGGGAAGATGGGGCTGGGGCTGCCGAGTGTGGGTCCCAGTGACAGAGGGACATAGCCACGCGTGTATTCACTCAACATACACATTCTGCGCCTCCCTGAGTGGGGGCAGCCGGAGAGCGGGAGGAGTTCGGAGCTGCTGGCCCGGCGGGGGAGGCTGACCCAGGGCGATCCCTGGACCGGGCAGCGGCGTGGACCGTGTTCAGAAGCTGGGCCAGGAGCCGATGAAGCACACACGGGGAGAGCCCAGCAAACGCGCCTGGGAGGCGGCTGCCGGCAGGAGGGAGCGTTTGAGGTTCTTGTGAAAGGAGGAGAGCCTTTGTTCCGGGAAAAGGAGGGTCCAGAGGGGCATTCCAGAAGGCACAGCCTGAGGAGCGTGGTGGAGGCAGGAATGGCCTGGGAGGCCCTGGCTAAGTAAAAATCTTAATCAAAGGTGACTGGAAGCTGTTCAAAGGGGTGAGATGGGAGAGGAGCATAAGGGCCAGATGAGGCAAATCTCAGATGCCCGGATGAGGGGCGGAAATGTGGTCCAGGAACTCAGGGGAGGGACAGGGTCAGCTCTGGGCGCAGAGAGAACCTGCCGGAACCCTGTGGGAAACGGAACGAGGATGGGAGCCCGAGGAGGAGGCTGGGGAGAGAGAGGGTCCCGGCAGGAGAGGTGGAGCCGAGGGGGTGTCCTGGCTCCAGGAATGAGGAGGAGAGGAAGCAAGGTCAGGAGGCAGAAGGGATTGCGCCTGGGGGGCTGGTGTGCCTGTGGTCATGGGATGAAAGGTGCTCCCTTGCCAAAACCGGTTTGGCTCAGTGGATAGAGCCTCGGCCTGCGGACTGAAGGGTCCCAGGTTCGATTCCAGGTCAAGGGCATGTACCTTGGTTGCGCGCCCATCCCCAGTAGGGGGTGTGCAAGAGGCAGCTGATCCATGACTCTCTCTCATCGATGTTTCTAACTCTCTATCTCTCTCCCTTCCTCTCTGTACAAAATCAATAAAATATATTTAAAATATATATATATTATTGATTTTTTACAGAGAGGAAGAGAGAGGCATAGAGAGCTAGAAACATCGATGGGAGAGAAACATCGATCAACTGCCTCTTGCACACCCCCTACTGGGGATATGCCCGCAACCAAGGTACATGCTCTTGACCGGAATCGAACCCGGGACCTTTCAGTCCCCAAGCCGACACTTTATCCATTGAGCCAAACCGGTTTTAGCAAATATATATATATTTTTAAAATAAGGTGTCCCCTTCCCATAGGGATGGGCTCGGGGACAGAAATGAAAGACAGCCTGAGGGGAGACCCAGACGTGAAGAGGGGGCAGGGAGTCAGGGCCCCAGGGGAACTGAGTCTGGAAACGAGTCTAATGACGTCCAGACTGTTTTCATTGCCAGTGACACAAACCCAAATGGCCTGAGCATAAGGGGGAGTTGACTGTGTGGGAGAGGGTTTCAGGCACGGCTGGATCCAGGTGCCCCCTTCATCATCAGGAATCTGACTGTGGGCATCGTTGGTGTCTGCTTTCCTCTGGCCTTTGCTTTCAGGCAAGTTGTCTCAGCATATGGCAACGTGATACCCCACCCCCACCCCCCTTCCCCTGCAGCTCCAACCTGGACCCTCACCAGCTTGGCAACCTCAGGGGGGAAAACAAAGATCCTCTTTAATAACGAGTTCAGCAAAAAGTCCAAGGGTTGACGCTGTTTCCTTGATTGACTTTCTTTTTCTTTGTCTCTAAACGTGTTTTTATTGACTTCAGAGAGAGGAAGGGAGAGGAAGAGAGAGAAACATCAATGATGAAAGAAACATGGATCGGCTGCCTCCTGCACGCCCCCTACTGGGGATCAAGCCTGCGACCCAGGCCTGTGCCCTGACTGGGAATCAAACCGTGACCTCCCAGTTCATGGGTTGACGGGATCCTGATTGGTTGCTGAGCTCAGTCCTGAACAGGTCATGCGGAAGGTGAAGGCGCTACCACCTGGGAAGCAGGGAGCTGATGCTTATAATGCAGGAATAATAGCCAGGACAGAGACCTCTGGGAGCAGAAAGAGAGACAAGTACAGACACAGACTGGGAGGGCAGACAGCGTGAGTGAGCAAGTCCAGCCTTCTCTGGCACAGTTTCTGCCGAGCGTTTGGCAAAGACAGGGATGCCTAATGGGCACCGATGCGGTTAGACCCCTTCCCTCCTTCACTTGGGGCTCAGGAGCCCCCAGATCCTTCTCCTCCGGACCCAGGGGTCCAGGCCCCCAGCCCCTCCTCCCTCAGACCCAGGGGTCCAGGCCCCCAGCCCCTCCTCCCTCAGACCCAGGGGTCCAGGCCCCCAGCCCCTCCTCCCTCAGACCCAGGGGTCCAGGCCCCCAGCCCCTCCTCCCTCAGACCCAGGGGTCCAGGCCCCCAGCCCCTCCTCCCTCAGACCCAGGAGCCCAGGCCCCCAGCCCCTCCTCCCTCAGACCCAGGGGTCCAGGCCCCCAGCCCCTCCTCCCTCAGACCCAGGGGTCCAGGCCCCAGCCCCTCCTCCCTCAGACCCAGGGTTCCAGGCCCCCAACCCCTCCCCCCTCAGACCCAGGAGCCCCGGCCACGCCCCTTTCTCTCTCATATTCAGGAAGCCAGGCCTCGCCCCTTCCTCCCTCAGACCCAGGGGTCCAGGCCCCGCCCCTTCCTCCCTCAGACCCAGGGGTCCAGGCCCCGCCCCTCTCTCCCTCAGACCCAGGAGGCCAGACCCCGCCCCTTTCTCCCCACAGATCCAGGGGTCCGAGTCCCCAGCCTCGCCCCAGCCTTCTGTCGGTACCATGGCAACCAAGCCCCCGGCTCACCTTTCCCTCCCCCATCTAGAACCCAGTTTCCGTTTGAATCTTGACCGTGTCTAACCAGTTCCTGCTTGAGACAGGGATGAACGAAGGGCAAGTGGGACCAGAAGGGGGATGACAGAGGGGAGAGAAGCCAAGAGGTGGGGCAGAGGCAGCCCCGGGGAGAGGCGGGGAGAGAGGGAAAGGGGGGGGGGGGGGGGGGGGGGGAGATGCGCGGAGAGGGGCCTGGAGACAGGGAGAGGGAGAGGGGGTCAGAGAAGAGCAGGCAACTACGTATGAATAGAGGGGAGGACGGGGGCCGGGGGCAATGTTGGGGAAATAGATAAAGGAAGGGAAGGGGAAGATGGAACCAGGAAGGGGGAGAGAAATGGGGAGGAAGGTATCCAAGAAATCAAGGGCAAGTGTGGATGATAGATGGAGAGAGAGATTAGGAGATAGGGAAACCAAATTGGGAGAGAGGGGGAGGGGGAGGGGGTCAGCGAGGTTGGGGGAGAATGAAGGAGAGAGAGGGAGAGAGAGGGGTGAGAGGAGAGACTCCAGGAGACAGCAAGAGCCAGGGGAAGCAGCAGGGAGGTGGGAGAGAAGGACCTTGGCCCCCGAGTTGCCCCCCAAGGTCAGGGTCAGCAGGATCTTCGCGTGGCCTCAGCCCGCCCGCTCTCCTGCCCTGAGTGGGCTCAGGAGGGTCACAAAGGAAGAGGAGGAAGGAAGGACGAGAAGGAGCTGGGATGGGTTTCTCAGTCACGGCAGTTCTTCCCACCCTCCTGAGACACCCCCCACCCGCCTTCCCAGGATTCAGCAAGAGGGGGAGCCCCTGAGCTCCTCCGCCCTGGGCACCCCCAGCACGCACAGGGAATCAGGTATACTAAGCTGGGTCTGTCGGTAAACTTGTGCGTGCGTGTGTGTGTGTGTGTGTGTGTGTGTGTGTAGGTGGGGGGTAGCGTGGGAATTTTCTTCATGTATTAAAGTGGTGGACTCGGCCTGTGGTATGGCCTCCAGGGAGTCGCTGGCCTTTCCCAAGAGAGAGCCACCCAGACTCTTAGGTCGACCAGTACTCTTTCGACCTCACACTACATTTCCCATGAGCCTCTGCAGTTCCCTGGCCAATGTTCTGGACACAGAACTACGATTCCCACGAGCCTCTGGGGCCCCAACTACTCTTCCGAGGCCATTATCTTTCTCTGAAGCCCTGCCCTGATCCCTCACACTCTCCTTTTTTTTTTTTTTTTTTTTTTTAAATATATTTTATTGATTTTGTACAGAGAGGAAGGGAGAGAGATAGAGAGTTAGAAACATCGATGAGAGAGAGTCATCGATCAGCTGCCTCTTGCACACCCCCTTCTGGGGATGTGCCCGCAACCAAGGTACATGCCCTTGACCGGAATCGAACCCGGGTCCCTTCAGTCCCCAAGCCGACGCTCTATCCATTGAGCCAAACCGGTTTCGGCACACTCTCCTTTTTTAATTAATTAATTTGTAATTGATTTCAGGGAGAAATGGAAAGGGAGAGAGGGAGAAACATTAAGGATAGGAGTCATTGATCGGCTGCCTCTTGCATGCCCTCTACTGGGGATTGAGCCCCTATCCCGGGCATGTGCCCTGACTGGGAATCCAACCCTGACCTGGCTCCATAGGTCAATGCTCAACCACTGAGCCACACCGGCTGGGCCCTCACACTTTTCTTGTCTTCCACACTGAGCTCAGCATCTTCCCCAAAAGTCACCCCTTCTCCCTGTTTCCCATCTTCTACTGACCCCATCGCCAACCTGATCACTGGGCTAGATCCCAGGTGCTGCCCCCAGCCCCTGCCACGGCCGTCAGTCCCCAGCCCCATCTTCCCACCCACTCTCCCTGCCCCACCCCTGCCGCTGCATCCTACAGCCCCAGCTCGGCTCTTGTCCTCTTTCCTTGGACCTTTTCTCAGCCTGACTGCCTTGATCCCCAGTTTCTCCCCTCCAGCCACTGCCCACGTGGCTCCAGATGGGTCTTCCTGGCACCAACGCGGATTCTGTCTCTCCCCTGCTCACAGCTCCCCCTCTTTTCTCATCACTCCAAGGGACACTCCCCGTGTGGCCTGAAACCAGCCGACAACCTCAGGCTCAGCTTCCAGCGCTCCCAACTTGCACACTCATTCATGGTCTCATTCAACATTTATTGAATAATGTATCTGGGTAAAGGTGCATTTGCCTAGCACAGTGGTCGGCAAACTGCGGGTTGAGAGCCACATGCAGCTCTTTGGCCCCTTGAGTGTGGCTCTTCCACAAAATACCACAGACTGTCCGAGTCCATTTAGAAGAAGTGGCATTAGAAGAAGTTTAAGTTTAAAAAATTGGGCTCTCCAAAGGAATTTCAATGGTCGTACGGTTGATATTTGGCTCGGTTGACTAATGAGTCTGCCGACCGCTGGCCTAGCAGGCAACAGAAAATGAGACTTAGTGTAAAGAATAAGGAAGTCATGCTGAAACAGGTTTGGCTCAGTGGATAGAGCGTCAGCCTGCAGACTGAAAGGTCCCAGGTTCGATTCTGGTCAAGGGCATGTACCTTGGTTGTGGGCGCATCCCCCATAGGGGGTGTGCAAGAGGCAGCTGATCGATGTTTCTAACTCTCTATCCCTCTCTCTTCCTCTCTGTAAAAAAATCAATAAAATATATATATATACTTTTAAAAAAGAATAAGAAAGTCATTATCTCACCCAAAATGAAGCCCCCAGGTGGGGCGGGTTTGGTTGAGTCGGCAGCTCAATGATGCCATGGAGAGCTCAGTGTCTATTTCCGTGCGTTTTGGTCAGGGATAGTGTCCCTGTGCGCAGATGGAGTCCCTGTGCGTGCCAGTGACCGCACGGCTGCCGCAGTCCGAGGCATCACTTCCAGGGTCTTCGTCTTCAGAACTCCCAAAAGGTCCATATTTCACTGATCACGCTGATCTCAACTGCTAGCAGAAGGGATGAAATGATCACAATTGTTTAGTCAGCTCAACCACCAGGTGGAATAGTTTTTTTTAAAAACCTATACCTAATTGCACTTCAGATCCAATTTAACCTGAATCTCTAGGACTGGG
The DNA here is from genome assembly GCA_036971965.1 of Nyctalus aviator. Taxonomy (NCBI): domain Eukaryota; kingdom Metazoa; phylum Chordata; class Mammalia; order Chiroptera; family Vespertilionidae; genus Nyctalus; species Nyctalus aviator. The sequence goes on along the minus strand of CM072936.1, from coordinate 5,694,252 downwards.
GTCTTAGTGTCTATCTAGTTTTTATTTTATTTTATTTTTATTTTTATTATTTATTTTTTTTAAAAACTCAGAACTTAATCAGTGGCTTTATTTATTTATTTATAATATATTTTATTGATTTTTTACAGAGAGGAAAGGGAGAGAGACAGAGAGCTAGAAACATCAACTAGAGAGAGTCATCGATCAGCCGCCTCCTGCACACCCCCTACTGGGGACATGCCCGCAACCAAGGCACATGCCCTTGACCGGAATCAAACCCAGGACCCTTTCAGTCCCCAAGCCGACGCTCTATCCATTGAGCCAAACCGGTTTCGGCTAGTTTTTATTTTTAAATATATTTTTATTGGTTTTAAAGAGGAAGGGAGAGGGGGAGAGAGATAGAAACATCAATGAAGAGAAAGAATCATCGATCAGCTGCCTCCTGCTCTCGCGCTGCCCCCCACCCCCCAACTGGGGATCAAACCAGCAACCCAGGCATGTGCCCTTGACTGGAATTGAACCTGGGACCCTTTAGTTTGCAGGCCGAGGCTCTATCCACTGAGCCAAAACGGTTTCGGCACCGACACCTAGATTTTTTTATCCTGATCCTAGCGCTTTGGGCTCTGTGACCTTGGGCAGGCCGCTTGGCCTTCTGTGCTTCCATTGCATCGTTTGCTAAACTCCACTGTCCCAGAAAGCTGTCATGCGGACGCCATGGGAAGCACTTGTGAGAGTGCGTGGATCTTGAAAAGGGACAGAAACCATGGAGTTACTAAGTGGACGGAGAAGGGGACTCTTGTGTTGGAGGGATGGAGGGGGGATGGTCAGAGAGGTCAGCAGGAGTGACCGCATGCAGGGCAGGTGCTTCTCAAAGGGGATCTTGTCAGAATGCTCGTTCGAACCCAGGAGGTCTGGGGTGGACCCTGAAATCAGGCAAGAGGAAGCCGCTGATGGTTGTGAGCATGGGATGCTGGGACGTACAATCCCCTCCGCTGCTCTGTGGGAACATGCAGGGGGTGGGAGGATGGGGAGCAGAGCCCCGAAGTCAGAGAGCACCAGGAGCACCGTGGTGACAGCTCAGCGCTGGAGGCAGCCCGTGCCGGCTCACAGGAGCCCGTGGCTGAGTCTTGCGAACTGGTTGTTAAAAATGTGGGTGGCGGAAACCGGTTTGGCTCAGTGGCTAGAGCATCGGTCTGCGGACTGAAAGGTTCGATCCCGGTCAAGGGCATGTACATTGGTTGCGGGCACATCCCCAGTAGGGGGTGTGCAGGAGGCAGCTGGTCGATGTTTCTCATCGGTGTTTCTAGCTCTCTAGCTCTCTCCCTTCCTCTCTGTGAAAAATCACGTGCAGGCAGAACTTGAGGATTGCAGAGGAAGAGGAAAATGCGAGGCGGCTGGCCACTGGCCGTGAAGGTCCAGTGAGCCGCCATGGGGTTGTGTAGAAGGGCCAGACAACTTCCAATCAGGAGGCTTCATCGCACGCGAGGAGCGCTCAGGGAAGCTGGGTTCTCTGTCTCCAGGGGCCCTCCGTGCGGACCTCGAGGCCTCGGAAGAGAACCAGGCTTGGAGCCTGGGCCGGCCCAACAAATACTCGTGAGTCGCCCCTGGCCCCCCGATTTCCAACATCAGCACCCTGGACAGCGACCCCTGGCCTTGGAGCTCGCGGCTGCCCATTGGCTCTCTCCCCAGGAAGCAGTACCTGCGCCAGGTCATAGCAGAATATGAAAGTCTGGACCGAGAGCTCCCGTGCATCCGGAAGTTCCTCATGCCCCCCACTGCCCAACCCCTCTGCCTGTGCATGGAGGCCTCCGTGAGTGGCCCCTCGCCTGCGGCCCTGAGTGGGGTGGTGGAAAGGGCACAGGCACAGAGCCAGGCTCCGGGCTTACCAGCTGCGGGCTTGGCACCAGCACAGGTTGCTGAAAATTGATTGTGAATTTTGGGTCAATTGGCAAATGTATCACTGCTGATCCCAGAGGGGCATAGAGAGGGGAGACTGAGGACAAAGGGAATCTGCCCGCCTAGTGGTGGGCAAACTCATTAGTCCACAGAGCCAAGTACCAATAGGGCAGCGATTGAAATTTCTTTGGAGAGCCACATTTTTTATTTTTATTTTTTATTTTAAAAAATATATATTTTATTGATTTTTCACAGAGAGGAAGGGAGAGAGATAGAGAGCTAGAAACGTCGATGAGAGAGAAACATCGACCAGCTGCCTCTTGCACACCCCCTACTGGGGATGTGCCCGCAACCCAGGTACATGCCCTTGGCCCGAATCGAACCTGGGACCTTTCAGTCCGCAGGCCGATGCTCTATCCACTGAGCCAAACCGGTTTTGGCGAGAGAGCCACATTTTTTAAACTTCAACTTTTTCTAATGCCACTTCTTCCAAATAGACTCACCCAGGCCGTGGTATTTTGTGGAAGAGCCACACTCAAGGGGCCAAGGAGCCGCAGGTGGCTCGAGAGCCACAGTTTGCCGGCCACTGTTAGTCCATCTACTCTGAAATTCCGTAAAGTTTACAGCTATAGCAAACACCTACGAAAAGGCTCATGTTTTTAGTAGGTCCCGTGAACTGGTGATTCAGTGTACAGATCCTTTGGCAGCCCTGACCTCGTCGGTCAGAGATAACTATCAGGGTCTCACTCGGGCAGGAGCTGAGCGAGAAGACTGGGCGTTAGTGGACATTCCCATTGTCAGGTGCCGCTCAGAGGCCCCCCCTCAGCGATCTGGGTGACTTCACCCCAACCAAGGTTTGCTGTCCTCACTTTAGCAACAAATCTCCATCCCATTGTTCCTCTTCTTTATGGTTTTGAACGTGGGACCTCCTTCCTTCCCCCCAAACCCCCAAAGCCTGCCTTCCTGGAGACCAATTTTATGACTTCCTTTTAGTTCCTCTAACATTTTATATGCTACAACGATGACATTTCTCGGTACTGTCATGCTGAAAGTGTGATAATGATTAATGTGTGCTTCTGATCATTAAGTAGACTCGCAGGAAGTTAAAACTCCCGATGACCCTTAGTTCTTTGACAACTGAACATCTAATCCTGTGGTTACCAACCTTTGGGACCTCACGCACCACCGGGGACCGGGGACCGGCCTTTGGTGACTGCTGATCTAATCTATATATGTATATAAAAGCCTAAGCAACCAAATGACTGGTGGACTGGTCGCTATGACGTGCACTGACCACCAGGGGGCAGACACTCAACGCAGGAGCTGCCCTCTGTTGGTCAGTGCACTCCCACAGTGGGAGCACCACTAAGCTAATGGATGGGTGCCAGATGCTGCCCAGCTCATAGCTGCCCAGCACAGCTGTGGTGGCAGGAGCCTCTTCTGTGGGCGGGGATGAGCGGGAGCAGGCAGGGCCCCACTGGGCTAGAGCTCTTTCTCAGCCGCCTGCTGCTTTGTGCACTACTATGGGGATCGGGCCAGAACCGGCAGTCCGGCATCTCCCCAGGGGTCACTGATTGCAAGAGGGTAACAGGCCAGGCTGAGGGACCCCACTGGTGCACACATCTGTATGAATATGAGAGGGAAAGTGTGTGACTTAAATCTTTGCGAAAATCTTCAAGAGCTGCGGAAAGCTTGCCATCCAGTGCAGGCTGCTGGGGAGGTTTTCGGTAGATTAGTCAAGTGGGCCCCATGGGTGACTTCTGACCAATCAGTTGGTGAGAATTGATATTTTGAAGAATGACCTTGAACCCCACTCTGTCGAGAGAAGGATGGGACCCTTTGATCAGGTGTGATCCTTGCCCCTGGAATGTCTCCTGGGACTCTGGCAAGTTCTGCAAGTGGGGTTCGGGGTGGGGGGTGGGACTTCTGAACCCGGAATGTACCCCGTGTCACAGGCTGAGGCTCGCTCTCTGACTCCCCCAGCCTGAGCAGGACCTTACCCACCTAGAGGTGCTGGAGGCGCTGGAGGCCGAACTACCGGGGGCCATGGAGAGCGGCTGCGTGAGCAGCATCCGCTTTGAGAACATGAATGTCATCTGTGGGACCGCGGGGCGCAGGAACCGGTGAGCCCGCGGTGGGCCTGGGGCCTGGAGAGGCGGTAAAGGTGGAGCGTGGAGAGGCAGGGCAGGGCCTAGCGGGAGCTGGAGGAGCAGACCCTGGGGGACTTGAGATGGGGGCGGGGCTTGGAGGGTGGGGCCTGCTTGGAGGGGCGGGGCCTACTTGGAGGGGTGGGGCGGGGTCCAAGGGGCTGAGGGCGGGTCCGGGAAGTTAAGGTGGGGGCAGGCGGGGCCTGGAGCATCTGGAGAAGAACAGAGTTTATGTAAGGCGAGATGATGAAGAGATTGATGGGAACAGGGAAGGGCGCCAAGCGTGATGAGCGGGGTGAAGGGGCAGCGCCAGGTGATATCAGAGAGAAGGCGGGAGCTGAAGTGAAGGGATTTTGAATCGCTCAGGTGATGGATGAACAGGACAGGCCAGACCGAGGCGTGGGGACGGGGCCTGGACTGAGCGCATTGCAGGGGCGGGGCCTGGACTGAGCGCATTGCAGGGGCGGGGCCTGGACTGAGCATATTTCAGGGGCGGGGCCTGGACTGAGCGCAGTGCAGGGGTGGGGCCTGGACTGAGCGCAGTGTAGGGGCGGGGCCTGGACTGAGCGCATTGCAGGGGCGGGGCCTGGACTGAGCATACTTCAGGGGTGGGGCCTGGACTGAGTTTATTGCAGGGGCGGGGCCTGGACTGAGCGCAGTGCAGGGGCGGGGCCCAGAGTGATTGGCGTGTGGCTGGGGGCGGGTCCAAGAGGGACAGATGGAAGCCCCCGCCTAAGAGCCACACTGACAGGCGGGGCTTGGACGGAAGAGGGGGCGGGGCCTAGAATTGCTGGATGAAGGTCTGGCCAGGGAGCAGCGGTTTGAAAGCGAGCAGCCTCGACAGACCGCGCTTAGAGGACGAAGCCAGGCTGAGAGGGAGGACGGGGCCAAGAATGACCCAGTGAGGGCCGAAGGGCAGGGCTGGGGAGGGGTTTGAGGCCGGGGCTGGGGGGTGGGGGGGTGGCTGGTTGAGGAACCAGAATGGGTAAACGCACAGAGACCCGGCAGGGACACGGCGACAATCCAAGGCGGGGCCGGGAGCACCAGCCATCACCCGGCCGTCTCCACCCCGGCCCGGCCCCTCTCAGGTGGCTCATCACCGTCTCGGACTTCCAGACCCGCTCGCGCCTGCTGCGCTCGGGGCTCCGCCTCCGCGGGTCCGCGTACCCGCTGCTGCGCCACGACGAGCTGCTGCTGAGCGACTACCGCCTGCACCTCCGCCGCTCGCTGGTCCGACGGCGCATGCTCGAGGCTCTGGGGGCGGATCCCACCGAGGAAGACTGACAGCTGGGGGGGCGGGCTCTGGCCGCGCATGCGCACCGCCTGGCCGGTTCAGGCTATTCACCCGGAGGGCCTCCCCAACCCCCCCACCCCCGGCCCGCGAGGAAAGGGGGCGTGTCCTCCCCACGAAGGAGGCGGGGCCGGCTCGAGGGGGTGGATACTGTGAGTTTAATTATAAAGAATGACCTGGTACAAAAGCCATTTCTCTCTGCAAAATCTTGTTGGGTAGCCAGGGGAGATGATGAGGGGGGAAGGGTCGAACCCCCATAATAGGATCCCACCTTCCTAGTCTCCACCCCCCCCCCCCCCCCCGGCGCCCCGTCCCTGCAAACGGACGCCTGGGTCCCAGGGCCCCAAGGGATGGACTGAGGCCCGCGTCCCGACCCCACGCTCGGCGAGAAGCGGACGTCCAGCCCCGCCCCTCTCTTCCTCCTCCTCCCACCCCCCTTGGAAGACAATTCTCCGGGCTTTTATTTCAGGTTTTGTTTTTTTTTTCCTGGATTTTTTTTGTGTGTTCTAGGGTTTTGTTTTTCCTTGTATTTTCTTTTGATATTGTAACTTTTTGCTTTGTCTCTCCTCTCCTCCCGCGCTGCAGCCCCATCCAGGCCCTTCCCCCTCCCACCCCTACCTCTCCTCCCCCCTCCCTACCCCCTACTCCCTCCCCAACCCCGCGGCACCCATCCAGAATGAACAAGCCCTTGATAGACGGGCGCCGCGCAGGCCCCCTGCGGACGGGGGGCATCCGACAAGGGGGAGGGGGCGGGGAGGGGCCCAGCGCCGCCTCCACCCCCTCCTCGCCGCCCCTCCCCCCTCCCAGGACCCTCCCGCAAGGTTCCCCGCAGATCCCTGACGTGGTGAGGGGAGAGGGCTGCAAGCACCCTCCCCCCGTGGACGGAGCCCCCCCCTCGGGGGTGGGGGCGGCAGAGGGGGAATGGGCTTGGGGGAAGGAGGGGGCGCTCCCTTCTTTGGCAGCTGAACATGGGGGACCTGAGGGCGATGCCCTCCCCCCTTTTACCCACAGAGGGGAGGGGGCTTCCCAGGGGAAGGGGTTTCACATTCCCAAGCCCCAGGAACAGAGGGGGGGGAGGGGGCGTGCAGGGAGGAACAGCCATGCTGGAGGGGGCAGTTTCTCGGAGAGACTGGAGGGTTGGGGGGCGGGGAGGGGGGAGGACACGACAGTCTTCGTGCAAAATGGAAAGACAGACAGACAGACTGGGAGGGGCGCGGGGAGGGAGCCTGCGCCAGAGGGCACAGCCGTCAGCCGGGAGGGGACGCGGGGGGAGCAGGACGTGACCCTCTCTGGCCGGAGAGGGCGAAGCGCGTGGAGACGGGAGAGAACCGGCAGAGAGAGGAGGCTGCGGAGCGGTTCCTTCCCGGGACAGAACACACGGCCGCCGGCCGGGACAGGAAGCGGTCAGACAGGCCCGGGTGTGGAGGGGGCCCCGGGAGTGTGGAGGGGGGCCCCCGTGTGCAAAAGGCAAGTGTTCCCCAAAGGGAGATGGAGGACGTGGCCCAGGAGCTGACAAGAAAGAGTCGAAACTCAGGAATGAGAGCGCAGCAAAGCCGGTGTGCGCGGGCATCCCGAAGGAACGGAGAGGGGCTTCCGGAGACGGAAGTGCGGGAGGATGCGTGTGCAAGGATGCGTGTGCCAGACGGTCCACAGAAGAGGCGATGGGGGTGGACAAAGATGACGAAGAGGAAGGAAGGGGCGAGAGCGCGGGAGCCCGGCAGGGAGGAGAGGAATGAGCATGGAGAGAGAAACAGTCCCCGGAAGCCACGCGATGGAAGTGACAGTGCGAGGGGGCGGGGCAACGAGGGGGCGGGGGCAACTAAGGGGGCGTGGTCGGGCGTCACGTGGCAGGCGGCGGCGGGCAGGGGAAGGATGTCGGGTTCCAGAATAAGAGGGCAAAGTGCTTAAAGAAATCGGAGGCGAGCGTGTCCGGAGAGACGCGCCGGACGGACGGACGGACGGACGGCGAGTGTGCAAGGGCTGAACGGAGAAAAGGGGATTCCAGAGAATCGGCGTGTGCACGGAGCCTGTGAGCGTGGGGAGGGGGAGGGAGGGAGGAGGCGGGTGTCCCAAGTGTGTCTGCAGCAAGGGCCCGGAGGTTCCCAGGAGGAGGTGCAAGGGGCATAAGCGTGCAAGCCGGAGCCGGGGAGCGCGGGGCGATGAGTGCGAGGGGAGCAGAGCTGAGGCCTCGCAGGCCAGAAGCAAAGGCGGTCGGCGTGTGCAAGATGGCGAGGGGGCAAATTTGTGCAAAATTGTAGCCCAGGGAGCGGGGAGAGGCAAGCAGGCGTGCAAAGGGGCGTGCAAGAGGCTGGGTGGGGGGGCCGCTGTGTGTGCTGAGGGAGGGGAAGGCGGGGAGAACGGAGGGGCCTGGAGAAGGGGGAAAGGGTTGGTTGTTGGAGGGGTGGCAGGTGGTGGAATCTGAGGGCACCCCCTTCCCCTGCGGCCTGGGGGACGACCCTCCCCCCCACCCAGTCAGGCTTGGGGCTGGCCCTCTATGGCTCTGTCAGTCCCCCCTCCCCGGAATCGACCCTTCCCTCCTCCTCCTTCCCCCTCCGGTCTCTTCCGTGCCCGCCCCCTCGGCTCCCAGCTGCACACACAGTCCCGTTAGCTGCCCCCTCCGGCGAGGTGCAAATGTCTGGCTGGAATCAGGCCACCCGGTGACCTCCAGCCTCGGGAGATGGGGGCAGGGCACAGTTGTAGCAAGGCCCCCGGCCCGGGGAGAGAATAACGGTCAGGGGTCAGAGGTCCGGAGGCCGGCGGGCCCCAGGGTTCCGCGGACGGGCTGGTCCGTCCGGGCCAGCCATCACCTCTCCAGGAAGAATTTGAGAGCCCGGTCGATGTTCATGCGGTGGCCCACGCGGGTCACGCCCAGGTCCACGTAGTCCTCCTTGGTCAGGGCGGGCAGGTGGGAGCCGTCGATCTCGTGGTCCAGGAAGCGGGCCCGGTGCTCGGCCAGGCCCAGCCACTCGAGCCAGTCGGCCACGTCGAACTTGGTCCAGAAGCCCAGGGGCTTGGCGCCGAAAGGCTTGTCCGGGGGCAGCGAAAGCAGGCGGGTCGGCGAGAGGGAGCGGGAGGCCCCGGACAGGGCTCCCCCGAGGCCCCCGGACATCCCCGGGTGCGGCGGCACGAAGACGGGGGCGAAGGGGTCGGCCGAGCCTCCGGCCCCTCCGGTGGGAGAGCTTCGGATGTCAAAGAGGCCCGGGTAGAGGGGTCCGGAAGGCAGGATGGGCAGGGACGAGGGCCGGGGCGCAGGGCTGACCTTGTGCTCCGTCGCGGGCAGGAGCGAGGGGCTGGGCGCCCGGCGGAGCAGGGGCGGCCGCATCTCGAACTCCACGCCCTGGAGGTGGCGGGTGGACGCGGAGGAGGAGGCCGAGGGCGAGGTGGCCCCCGGGGCCGCGGCGGCGGCGGCGGAGGGGACCCCGGTCCCCGTGGGCAGCGGCGGCAGGGGCGTTTTGGGCCAGTTCTGAAACAGGCTGCTCACTGGTTTGGTGAGGAGCGAGGACTGGGAGTCTTCGGACAGTCTGGAATGTGACAAGGGGGGGGGCGGGGTGGAGGGCAGCGGGTGGGGGGGGGTGAGGGCAGGTGAGAAAGAGGAACAGGTCCAGATGGAGGGAGAGAGGAAGGAAGACATAGGGGCGGGGTCAAGAGATAGAGAAGAGAGAGAAGGAGCGAGTTGGGGTGCGGGGGGTGGGGGGGGAAGATGGATGTCAGGACAGAAATGGAGGGAAGAGAGAAATGAGAGGACAGGGAGAGGGTGACAGTCGAGAGAGATGAAAGAAAAAGAGACATTAAGTGATAATAATCATCATCTCCACCACTTACTGATGCTCACGTGTGCCAGGCATTGCTCTACGTGCTTTGCGCATCGCATCTCAATTGAGCATCCCCCCACGGCCGCCCCGATGCGGGTTGCTGTTTACTGTCGTCGGCACAGAGAGGTTAAGGAACTTGCCTAAGGACACACAGCCAGGAAGTGGCAGAGCCCGGTTAGATGGCACCGAAGTCTGAGCTCTTAACCACTATTCTATACTGCCTTTTGGGTTATGGCCAGTCACAGCGGAGTGGAAGACAGGGAGACGGTGGGAGGGGAACAAAAAGAAGGTGAGCGTTGGGGGAGAGAGAGAGATGGAGGGGGACGGGGAACAGAGAAAGAGAGAGAGATGAGGAGAGGGAGATGAAAGAGAGAAGAAACGAGGGGAGGAAAAGGTTCCCCTCATCCCTTTAGCTCCCTCCGGAACAGTCCAGCCTCAGGGGGCTTGAACTGGCTGTTCCCTCTGCCTAGCTCACTGTTCCAAGTAGCTCTGAGTTTGCTTCCCTCCCCCCTCCTCCAGTCTCTACTCCTCTTGCTCTTGAGGGACCTTCTCTAACCATCCCCTTATTGCATGTCCCCCCCCCACCCAAAAGTGCAGTTATTTTGCCATCTGGCCTCTCCCCCTGTCTCATGAGGCTGTGAGCCCTCTGAGGGCAACACTTTGCCTGTCCTGTCCACTGGGGGCGCCCTCTCACCCATAAGGGCACCCAGCATCTACGGTAGTAGGTGGCAAATAATCGGTTCGGCTGTCGCCTACATTAAGCATTTTTTTCTCTACCCAGAATACTTAAGCATCCTCAGTGGGCCCTAACCGGTTTGGCTCAGTGGTTAGAGCTTCGGCCTGCGGACTGAAATGTCCTGGGTTCGATTCCGGTCAAGGGCATGTACCTTGGTTGTGGGCACATCCCCAGGAGGTGTGCAGGAGGCAGCTGATGGATGTTTCTTTCTCATTGATGTTTCTAACTCTCTCTCCCTTCCTCTCTGTAAAAAAATCAATAATATATCTATATATCTATATATAGATATAGATATATAGATATATAGATTTTTTTAAAGAATCCTCATTGGCCTGATAAAGCCACGTTCAAAGGACATCAGACCTTCAAACAATTAGCGTGAACTCCTCAGATGGGCAGGGAATTAAAAAAAAACAACACAAAACCTCGCTTCATTCTCTGGGGTGTCTAAATCAGGAATGTGACTCTACTTTCCCTAAGACTAGAGTGAACTTGAACTTGGCGATCCCGGCTGGCCAGCTGCTTTGGAACACATAGGCACCATCAGGGGGTCATTCCCCATCTATACTTGCTGGGTGTTTGTAAGAGGCCCCGCCCCTCCTCCAGCTCAGGTTGTCACAATGGCCTCTACAGGCCTTTTAGGTGGGTGCTATGGTAAGGTGACCAGACGTTCCGCTTTTGGCGGGACAGTCCCGATGACCGTCCCGATTAATCGGGACTGTCCCGCCAAAAGCGGGACGTCTGGTCACCTTATGCTATGGTGACTCCTTTGCCTACGGCCACCCAGTTAGAAGGCGCAGGGCTGGCTCCAGGACCACACACCTAACCACCGTTCCCTAACGCATCTGGTCTTGAGGGCCCCCCCCCCCACTCCCCTTCAGAGGGCTCAAGGGACTGGCAGATTTCAGCGGTCTTCAGAACGGACAACCCGAGAAGGACACAGACATCTGCAAGTTTGTGCTCCAGTCTCCTTGGTTGCCCTGACTGGTTTGGCTCAGTGGATAGAGCGTCGGCCTGCGGACGGACTGAAGGGTCCCAGGTTCGATTCCGGTCAAGGGCATGTACCTTGGTTATGGGCACATCCCCAGTAGAGGGCGTGCAGGAGGCAGCTGATCGATGTTTCTCTCTCATCGATATTTCTAACTCTCTATCCCTCTCCCTTCCTCTCTTAAAAAAAAAAACAACAATATATATATATTTAAAAAATCTCCTTTGTTGATAACTCTTTTGGTTCATGGGCTGTGGGTTGTCATGGTGATGCATCCCCAGTAGGGGGCGTGCAGGAGGCAGCTGATGTTTCCCTCTCATTGATATTTCTAACTCTCCCTTCCTCTCTGTTAAAAAAAATCAATAATATATATGTACATATATATTATTAATTTTTTAAATTTTTTATTTTAAATCTCCTTTGTTGGTAACTTTTGGTTCATGGGCTGTGGGTTGTCATGGTGATGAATCCCCAGTAGGGGGGGTCGTGCAGGAGGCAGCTGATGTTTCTCTCTCGTTGCTGTTTCTCTCTATCCCTCTCCCTCTCTGTTAAAAAAAAAATCAATAAAAAAATATATATTTTTAAAAAATCTCCTTTGTTGGTAACTCTTTTGTTTCATGGGTTGTGGGTTGTCATGGTGATGGGAGGAGACCACAGACGCTACTGAGATAAAGGGGGAGGGGAGCATGCTTCTTAAAGGACAAATGTCTTCGCCGAGCCAGCCCGGCTCCTGATTTCTTCCTACCCCCTGGGGTCTTAAAGGGACAGAGCTGCGGGGAAGGTGGACTCTGGGACCCCCAGCCCCGGCCCCCCTCTGGCTTCCTCGCCAACCAACCCGCAGCCCCCTCTCACCTCTGCCGCTGCAGGGAGGAGGTCCTCTCGGGCACGTAGCTGGCTCCCCCGTGGTGGCTGTCCGTGCTCCCGCCGCTGCCTGCCCGGGCCCAGGGCAGGGCGCCCCCTGCCGCCGAGGAGGAGGAGCCCCCGAACTGCTGGAGCTTGGAGCTGAGTTCGCTGATGATGCTGGCTTTCACGGTGGCCAGGGCGGAGGCCTGCGCGGGGGCCAGGGGCCCGGGCAGCGGCGGCGGCGGCGGGCCCGGGCCCTCCTCCCAGGGCAGCAGCTTCCGCGGCAGGGACGACGCGGACGACGACAGGGGCACCACCGGCGGCCCGTCCGGCTCCACGGCCACCGGACCCCCCGTCACACCCGCCGCCGAGGGTCCCGAACAGCCGCTCAGGGCCAACAGCCCGTCCGTCCCGGCCCCGGTCACGGAGACGGTGGGGCTCGTGGGGGTGACGGGGTCGCGGAGCCCCCCGCCGGGGCCCGGGCGCAGGCCCCCGCCGCCGGCCCCCAGAGCCCGGCTGCCGCGGAGCTTAGACGGAGTCATGGGGTACGGGGGGCCGGGGGCGCCGCTCCCCCCGAAGGCCTGGCCGTCCAGGTAGGCCACGTAGGTGTCCAGCAGCTCCGGCCCGGCGGCCACCCCGGTCCCAGGGCCCCCGCCGCCCCCCGCGCTGCCGCCGCCCTCGGCCGACAGGCTGCTGAGCGTGGACGCGCTGCTGATGGTCTCCAGCGGGTGGTCGCTGCTGCTCCGGCTGTCCACCTCCTCGATGCCGGAGTCCGTGCCGGGCGGGGGCTCCGGGCCGGGCTGGGGCGCGGGGGCGGCCGGGGCGGCGGCGGGGGCCGGCGGGCCGGGCGCGGGGGTGTCCCCGGGGGCCGCGGGCGCGCCCTGGGTCAGCGTGGCCACCTCGCTGTCGTAGGAGGTGAGGCTGGAGGCGGTGGAGTCCAGGGTGGGCGGGGCGGCGGGGCCGGGGGCCGCGGCGGCGGGGGGCAGCGGGGTGGTCGGGGTCGGGGGGTCCGGCAGGGGGTGCGGGGGCCCCGGCGTGAGCGGCGACTCGGGCTTCTCGAAGCTGTTGGAGAACTCCAGCGGCGGCGGCAGCGGCTCGGCGAACAGGAACTCGCCGTCCTCCACGTCCACGGAGGGGGCGGGCGGCGGCAGGACCAGCAGGGGGAGCCCGTTCTCCTCGCCGCCGCCGCCGCCGCGCGGGGAGGTGGGCGAGGCCGGGGCCACGGAGCGGCGCGGGCTGGGCGGCGCGGCCATCCCCCCGGGGCCGTCCTCCGCGGGGGGACCCCGGCCCCCCGCGCCCCCGGCCCGCGGCTGGCAGTTCTCCAGGAACCGCACGTGCAAAGGCAGCCGCTCGGGCTCGTCGGCGGCCCCGGCCCGCCAGGCCTTGCTCACGCCGCCGGGGAGCGGCGCGGGGGGCTCCGGGCCCAGCTGCAGCAGGAGCGGCCCGACCCCGGACGCCGTGGGCGGCAGGCGGTGCAGCAGCGAGCGCCGCGCGGCGGGCGGGCTGGCCGTGAGCGGCTTCTCGGGGCCGCCCAGCCCCGCCCGGTACCCCAGCTCCCGGCGCGCGGGGTCCGGGGGGGCGGCGCCCCAGAGGCGCAGCACCGGCTCGTGGTGGTGGTGGTGGGCGAGGGGCGAGTGGTGGTGGTGGTGCGGGGTGGCGGGCGGCGGGACCTCGTAGCGGGGCGACGGGGGCCGGGCGGGCGGCTGCGGGGCGCCCCCGCCCTCCGACGACTCCTTGAGCGCCCTCTCGCGGGCCGCCAGCGCCAGGCCGAGCGGGGAGGCGGGGTCCAGGGCCTTGCCGGTGAGCGGGTGCACCAGGGGCCGCGGCGGCGGCAGGAAGCTGGTGAAGGCGCTGCTGCCCCCGCTGCTCCCGTAGGCGCGGCCGGCGGCGCCGTAGCCCCCGTAGCCGCCGCCGCCGCCGGCCTCCAGGCGGAGGTAGGGCTCGGCGGAGAACATGCCCTCGTCGATGGACTTGGAGTGGCGCAGCCGCGGGCCGGGGGGCGCGCCCGAGCCCAGCGCGCCGTCGCCGCCGCCCTCCTCGTCGCCCGCGTCGGTGGAGAGGAAGAGCGTGGAGCGCCGGCGGGCCTCGCTCTGCCAGCCGCCCTCGCGGCGCGCCGCCCCCACCAGGGCCGCCCCGAACTGGCTGGTGAAGTCCAGGGTGGCCGGGCCGCTGGGCGAGGCGGGCGCGGGCGCGGGCGTCGGGGACGGCGGCGCGGGCGGCGCGGAGGAGCCGCCGGGCGCGGTGGAGGAGGAGCCGCCCGCGCCCTCGGGGACCGGCTGCTGCGCCTGCGGCGGCGGCTGCTGCTGCTGCTGCTGCTGCGGCTGCGGCGGCGGCGGCGGCGGCGGCTCGGCCTCGGTGCTGCTGCCCTGGCTGCTGCGGCCGCTGCTGCTGGTGGACGGCGCCTTGATGATGATGGTGGGGATGGGGATGGAGTTCTTCTCCGACGGCGCGGCGGCCGCGGCGGGCGGCGGCGGCGGCTGCGGGGACGCGGGCGAGGCGGGCGCGGGCGAGGGCGCGGGCGGGAGGCCGCCCTTGTGCGGCTCGCCCTCCACCTTGGTCTGCTTGACCAGCGGGCCCTTGCGGCCGCGGCCCGAGCGCGCGGGCACGTACATGGCGGCGCTGGCGGCGCGCGGCGGCAGCTGGAAGTAGCGCAGCGCCGGGGCCTGCGAGGGGCCGCCCGCGCCTCCCGCGCCGCCGCCGCCGTGGTGCGACGGGGACGCGGCGCCCGGGGTGGGGCTGGGCCCGCCGCCCCGCCAGCCGCGCAGGCTCGGCTGCGGCCCCAGGGCCAGGCGGGGCGGGGGGTCGTCGGGGGAGCCGCCCGTCTCCATCTCGGGCGGGTGCGGGGGGTGCGCGTGGTGGTGGTGGTGGTGCGGCGGGTGGTGCAGGGCGGGGGGCAGGGCCGCGCCGTGGTACAGGCCCTTCTCCCCCCGGCCGCCCAGGCGGGTGTCCGGAGGCGAGGGCCCGTCGAAGGAGGCCGGGGAGGAGGCGGGGAGGGCGCCGCCGGAGCTGGGGTTGAAGCGGGGGGAGGGCGTGAGGCGGCCCGAGATGGAGGGGGCGGGCGGCGTGCTGTAGGGGGGCTCCGGCGGGGACGTGGTGGGGGGCGGGGGGATGTCCTCCGAGCCGGGCACGGACAGGCTGCGGCTGAACTTCATGCTCGGGGGCGCTAGGTAAGGCCTGTCGTCCTCCGCCGCCCCTGGGGAGACACGGAGGAGGCAGGGATGGGACGGGGTGTGGGGTCTCCCTGTTTTCCACCCCTACCATTCCGCGGAGCCACATCCTCGGGAAAGGGATCATGATAACGATGTTGTTGATGATGATGATGATGATGATGATGGCGCCCATACATGGGAGACCTTCCCAAGGATTCCTCCAGAGCTCCCCCAGCTAGGGTGCATCCAGACCAGCTTGATCCAGTAACAGCAAACAGCAAAGGGAGCAATGGGTGCTGGGGGTGTGAAACTCAGCTGCACTTCCACCCCAGGCCGGGAGGGGGCGCCGTTTCTAATTCACACAGCCACACGGTACAGGCTGGTGGTGGTAGCCGTGGCTTGGGGTGAGAGCGACAGTGGCTTGAGCCAGGAAGCCGGACCATGTTTATGGGCACTGGTGATAGATTTCTTTTTTCATGCAAAGGCAGGAAAGAAATGCAACGAGCACATCAAACCTGGGGTTTCACAGGCAGAACTGCTCACGATGAAGCTACTGTCTAAGAGGGAGCTGCCTGCGGAATCTCAGAGGGCAGGCGGGGGTGGATGGGAAGAGATCAACCAAAGACCTTGTATGCATATATGCATAACCCATGGACACAGGGCAACAGGGTGGTGAAAGCCTTGGGTGGAGGGAGGGGGTGGGAAGGGGGCTAGAAGGGGTCAATGGGGGAAAGGAGGGGACATACGTAAGACTTTCAACAATAAAGATTTAATTTAAAAAAACACAAAGATGAAAAAATAAAGGTGTCTCTGCCATCGAGGACCTCAAAGGGCACACACACAACAGCATGTGGACAAAAATAATTACTAGGAATGGACAGGTGATGTGACACACATAAAGTAAGTAAACGAGAGAGGGAGGCGTTTGGCAGGGGTGCGGTGCTGTGCGGGTTTTGGGTGGATGGCATCAGGCAAATGACGAGATGTAGGTAGATCTCACAGATGAGAGCCCCAGCTGGTAGACTGTGGACACTGGAAGCTCAGGAAGAGCTAGACCCAATTACCCGGACACCTCGGCGAAGAGTGGAGGAGTGAAATCTTTGGCCGGCTTCTCGCCTGTCAGGGCTGTCTTTGATGCTCTCCTCCGAGCCTCTGGCTACTCTCTCTCTCTCTCTCTCTCTCTCTCTCTCCCTTGACCAGAGTCCCAGCCACTCCATTCATTACTTCTCAGCTTAAGACTCCCACCTTTGGCCGGGACTGGTTTGGCTCAATGGATAGAGCGTCGGCTTGGGGACTGAAGTGTCCCGGGTTCGATTCCGGTCAAGGGCATGTACCTTGGTTGCGGGCATATCCCCAGTAGGGGGTGTGCAAGAGGCAGCTGATCAATGACCCTCTCTCTCATCGATGTTTCTGACTCTCTATCTCTCTCTCTCTGTACAAAATCAATAAAATATATATTTAAAAAAAAAAAGACTCCCACCTTTGTCTCGGACCCAACGGCTCTCTCCTGAGCTCCCGGCTCCCAGATCTGGATGCCACACCCACTTTGCGTCTCGCCGGCATCTCAGACTCCGTGGGCTCCCTCACCGAGCTCCTGACCTCCTCCTGCCCCTGGTCTCTGCCGCCTTAGCCAATGGCAGCTCGGTCCTACCCCGGGGCCTTTTGCACGGGCTGTGCCTGCTGCCTGGAAGCCCTCCCCGCTGGGGACCTCCACGGCTCCTGGCTTTATTTCCACATTTCAGCCCAAACCTGCCCTCACCGGCACTTGTGACCTCTCTTATCATACTCTACGTTTTCTGTTTTTTTTTTTCCATAGCACTTACCACCTTTAACAGACGGTATCACTTTCTTGTTTCTTATCCTTATGGTATGTTGTCTGTCTTTCTATCATGTAAGTGCCACAAGGGCTGGGCTCCTTAGTCTGTTTTCTTCTCTGACATATCCCCCCCCACCCCCCAGTCTAACCTGGCATACGGTAGTGCTCAATAAACACATGTAGAATGAATGAATGAATGAATGAATGAATGAAGCCAAGTATAAGAGAGAAGGAACCCGGGTCTGTGGTGTGTGGGGATGACATTCTGCATCTGGGCCAGGGCAGCCATCTCCCCACTTCCTAGATGCAGAGCCGTCGGCCCAGAGAAGGAAAGCCACCTGCCTCAGGTCACACAGCTGGGAGGGGCAAGGACCAGGACCCACACCCAGGTCTGCTCGGCGACCACGGGACTGTGCTCACATCCCGGCCCCCCCGTTTCTGCTGAGAACGCCACCCTTGCAGGCTCCCCGGCCCCGGCCTGCATCCCTGACACCCTCGCTCCCGGTGGCGGTGGCGGTGGCGGTGGCGGTGGCGGTGCCGGTGACGGTGACATACCGATAGATTTTTGCCGGAGCATGAGCCCAGGTCCTGCAGGCAGGTAGGAAGGCCGTTCATAGCTCGGCTGCGAGCGGTGGTGGGGATCGAAGCTCGACTTTGGGGTGGCAGCCGGGGAGGAGAGAGAAGAGATAGCAAAGAAGAGTCAGGGCAAGGAAGATTCAGGCTCCTCCTACCTGGCCAGCCCCCCTGTCCCTGCTCCCCGGCCTTGGCGGGAAGGGGGCGGGGCCTGCACAGAGGGGCGGGGTCTGTAGGGAGGGGGCGGGGCCCGCAGGAGGTGGAAGGGAATTCTTGTGGACAGTCTGGGCAATCCAGAGGAAGAAAGGAAAAGAGCGATTTTTAGTTAACCCTGTGTGCTCTGTTTCCCAGGCATCCCACACTAATCCGGGTCCTTTTTCTCCATTCCTGCAGCCACCACCCAGGTCCAAGTCACCAGCAGCCTGAGGACGGCAGTAGCCTTTTCCCTTGTCCCCCTTCTAACCCCCTATCCCTCTGGTCTGCTTTCCCCACAAGGGCCTGAGGGGTCTTTCTGTTGTTGTTAATCCTCACTGAGGATATTTTTCTATTGATTTTTAGGGAGAGTGGAAGAGAGAGGGAAAGACAGAGAGAAACAAGGGTGTGAGAGAAACACATCGATTGGTTGCCTCTGTCTGGGCCTGGAAGGAGCCTGCAACCAAGGTACAGGCCCTTGCCCCAGTGGAACCTGGGACCCTTCTGTCTGCAGGCCGATGCTCTACCCACTGAGCCACACCAACTAGGGCAGAGGGATCTTTTCAAAAAGCAACTCAGGCCCAGCTGATTCAGTGGTTGAGCATCGAACCATGAACCAGGAGGTGATGATGGTTTGTGGACTCGATCCCCAGCATGGGGCGTGCAGGAGGCAGCTGATCAATGATCCCCTTTCAGCGATGTTTCTCTCTCCCTCTCTGAAATCAATTTTTTATTTTTTTATTTATTTTATTTTATTTTATTTTTAAAAAATATATTTTATTGATTTTTCACAGAGAGGAAGAGAGAGGGATAGAGAGTTAGAAACATCGATGAGAGAGAATCATCGATCAGCTGCCTCTTGCACACCCCCTACCGGGGATGTGCCCGCAACCAAGGTACATGCTTTTGACCGGAATCGAACCTGGGACCTTTCAGTCCACAGGCCGACGCTCTATCCACTGAGCCAAACCGGTCCCGGCTGAAATCAATTTTTTTAAAAAAAGTATTTTAAAAAGTAACTCAGGTCATGCTATTGCCCTGCTTAAAACCCTACAGTCACATCCCACCTCGGGGAGGAGGGGGTCTGAATTCCCAGCCGAACCAGATCCCCTGGCCGATGCCCTGCCCATCCCCAGCGGCTGGGTCACGTGCTTTCGGCTCTGAAGAATCGCCCTCCCCCACAGGGGGACCTGCCCAAGGTGTTATATGCCCCCACGTTTGGGAGCCACCTGCAGCCAGCCAGCAACTGACTGACACGGAGGTCCAAGGCAGGATCATCGCCCCAGGCAGGTCACACTCCAGAGCTGTGTGTGTGTGTGGGGGGGTAGGGGGGGGGTCAGGCTGAGGCGCACTCCAGTGGGGACCAGGTCTGCTGTTTCCTAAAGCCCATTCTGCCCCCTTCCCCGCCCCCCCCCACTTAGTTAGCATAAGAACCCTCACGTCTGGCTCCGACTATATAGGGGACCCAGACTCAGATGCCCTATTTGAATATTCCTCGTGGTATCAACACAGTCATAAAATACAGATTTTTTTAACTTTTTTTTTTCTTTTTTTTTTTTAGAAGGAAGGGATTCAGGAAGGCAAAATTGCTAAAGGCCCATGAAAGTCAGGGAGAAGCCCAGCCGGTGTGGCTCAGTGGTTGAGGGTTGACCTATCAACCACAGTTCAATTCCCGTCAGGAAACATGCCCGAGTTTCAGGCTCAATCCCCACTGGGGGTGTGGGCAGGAGGCAGCCAATTGGTGATTCTCTGCAATCATTGATGTTTCTATCTCTCTCTCTCCTTTTCTTTTCCTCTCTGAAATCAATTAAAATATATATATATATATATTTTTAAAATGTCATGGATAACTGCCCGGCCAGCGTGGCTCAGTGGCTGAGTGCTGACTTATGAACCAGGAGCTCAGGGTTCAATTCCCAGTCAGGGCATGTGCCCAGGTTGTGGGCTTGATCCCCAGTGGGGGGCGTGTAGGAGGCAGCCAATCAATGATTCTCTCTCTCATCATTGATGTTTCTATTTCCTCCTCCTCTCCTTTCCTCTCTGAAATTGAAAAAAAAAAAAAAAGTAATGAATAATTGCTTGAGGATAGTGACTTTGTTATTCTTAATCAATAAAATATATTTTTAAAAAAAGAAAGAAAGAAATATTGGTAGCCCTAGCCAGTGTGGCTCCGTGGATAGAGCATCGGCCTGCAGACTGAAGGTCCTGGGTTTGATTCTGGCCAAGGGCACATGCCTGGCTTGTGGGCTCCATCCCCAGAAGGAGGTGTGCAGGAGGCAGCTGATCGATGTTTCTAATAGAGATTTTTTAAAAAATATATATTTATTGATTTTTTTACAGAGAGGAAGGAAGAGGGATAGAGAGTTAAAAACATTGATGAGAGAAAATCATTGATCAGCTGCCTCTTGCACACCCCCTATTGGGGATGTGCCTGCAACTAAGTAAGATACATGCCCTTGACCAGAATCGAACCTGGGACCTTTCAGTCCACAGGCTGATGCTCTATCCACTGAGCCAAACTGGTTTCAGCTGATCGATGTTTCTAACTCTCTATCCCTCTCCCTTCCTCTCTGGAAGAAAAAAAAAAGTCAATAAAATATATTAAAAAATATAAATATTTGTAGAATGAAGGACTGAATGGAAGCGACACATGCTCACAAGGTAGGGGGCAGCCTGAAGGCCAGACGCCAGTTCTGTGCCCGGGCAGCCCCCACAGGCGCCCAGGAGTGTGTCCTGAAGGGGTGCCTGCTTTGACTGGTCTCCCCAGTTCTCATCTCCTCTGAGCAGGGTTCTCAGCTGCCAACTCTTCTGGCCTTGGCTGCATGTTTTCCTCAGACATCCTGCTGAAGCCTTTCTCCCTAAGCTTCCACCGAACATCCTGTCCTGCGGCTCAGAATGCTCTGTGTGGCACCAGGGAGCCGAACCCCGCAAAGGAGGAGAGTGTGGGGTGGTGATGGTGGTGTGTGTGTGTGTGTAAAAGAGAGAGAAAGAGAGAGAGAGAGAGAGAGAGAGAGAGAGAGAGGAAGTGAAGGGAGCCATCATTTCTGGGCAAGCCACTTTGCCAGCTGTTTCACATGTTAAGTCCTCACTGACCCCTCAACCCGTGTCTTAGGGTTGGTTACACCCATTCCGATGGCCGTGAAAGAGGCTAGGGGTCAAGGAGAAGGTCATGTTCTAGGCCAGCCAGTACGTAAGGAGGAGGTGACAGGGCCCTTGTGGAAAACAGACAGGAGCCAAAACCAGTTTGGCTCAGTGGATAGAGCATCGGCCTGTGGACTGAAAGGTCCCAGGTTTGATTCCGGTCAAGGGCATGTACCTTGGTTGCGGGCACATCCCTGGTAGGGGGTGTGCAGGAGGCAGCTAGTCGATGATTCTCTCTCATCGACATTTCTAGCTCTCTATCCCTCTCCCTTCCTCTCTGTAAAAACAGCGGGACGGCGGCGGGGGGCGGCGGGGCAGAGAGGTAGAAGAGGAGTCACAATGACAGCGAATGGGTGCCCCTAACTGAAGGGCAGGATGAAGGGAAAGGCATTGGATCTGCAAACTGACCGAGGACATGTCGAATTGGAAGGGAGGGAATCAAATAATGGTCATGAGGAGGCAGAGCAGCAGAGGGGATGCCGGACTGACAGAGGAGCCATACAGCCTCTGAGGAGGCGCACTGCCTGCTGGAGGGGCGGACCGACTCCAGATGGGACAGGCTGACCTCCATCAGCAAACCAACAACCAGGCAGCACCTTCTCCCGCGCGTGTGGAGGGGACAGCCAATCGGGATGCGCCTGGCGAACGTGACGTCACCGGCTGCCGGGCAGACTCCTCCCCAGCCAGTGGTGCAGAGGCCCAGCCTCCTCCTGTGCCCCCTCGCGGGTGGCCTGTGGGTCTGGTGCCTCGGGGACAGAGTCTGTGCCCCGGTGCTGAACACGGGCCGGACGCTGAGGATGGGCTAGGAAACTCGCGCCGTGGAGACAGCCCCTGGTAGGGGTCCGGGGAGCGAGATTGGAGGGGGAGGCAGATGGAGAGGCAGATAAGACAGAGAGATGGGAGAGAAGAGAGAGATGGGGGAGACAGGGACAGAGACTCAGTTCCAGAGAAGAGAAGAGACGGAGATTGAGAGGCAGGAGAGGAATTGAGACAGCGATGGGAAGGAAAAGCCACCTGTGAGTGCAGGAGAGAAAGTCAGTGCTGAGAGGCCCTAGAATGGAGAGGGCTGGAGCGGTCCCAGGGGAGACTGAGGCAGAGAACGCAACCGAGAGGGTGTGATACAAGTGATTAGAGGGCCCTGACTGGTTTGGCTCAGTGGATAGAGCGTCCGTCCGCCTGCGGACTGAAGGGTCTCAGGTTTGATTCCGGTCAGGGGCATGTACCTTGTTTGCGGGCCCATCCCCAGTAAGGGGTGTGCAGGAGGCAGCTGATCAATGTTTCTCTCTCTCTCTCTCATCAATGTTTCTAACTCTCTATCCCTCTCCCTTCCTCTCTGTTAAAAAAAAAAAAAAATCAATAAAATAAATTAAAAACAAAACAAAACAAAAAAACGATTAGAGGGCTCAGTGGTTGAGTGTTGACCTATGAACCAGGAGGTCACAGTTCGATTCCCATGCCCGGGTTTAGGCTCAATCCCCGGGGGGGAGAGGGGGGGTCATGCAGGAGGCGGCCGATTGATGATTGTTTCTCATCATTGATGCTTCTCTCTCTCCCTCCCTCTCTAAAATCAATAAAAATGTATTTTTAAAAAAATGATCAGAGGGGCCCTAGCTGGTTTGGCTCAGTGGATAGATAGAGCATCAGCCTGCAGACTGAAAGATCCCTGGTTTGATTCCGGTCAAGGGCATGTACAAAGACAATCATTGATCCGCTGCCTCCTGCACGCCCCTCCCCCCCCATTGGGGATGGAGCCCGCAACCCAGGCACGTGTCCTTGGCCGGAATCGAACCCGGGACCCTTCAGTCCGCGGGCCGATGCTCTATCCACTGAGCCAACCTGGCTAGGGCTCTCTGAAATCAATTTAAAAAAAAAAAAAATATATATATATAAAGAGGCCACACTGGCCACCTGCCCCCTCTGGCCCTGAGCAGAGGGCTCCACGTGGGAGAGTGAGGAGGAGACAGAAGCGGAAACAAACAGGAGACAGACACACAGAGGACAAGACCACAGGCTAGAAGAGGGCCCGGAGGAGAGACCAGAAATATCGGGGCTCACGGTGGGGACGGCCAGGGAGGCCGGTGGGAAGGGGGAGAGAGCTGCAGTGTGAGAGGGAGGGCCCAGGGACAGGCCCCGGAGGGAGATAGGAAAGGGGGAGGTCCAGCTGGAAAAATGACCACTGGCCTCCGGGACCAGGAGGGGAGGGAGGCCCCAAGGAAGACCTCAGGTGGGGGGGGGGGGCGGGCGGGCAGCGGGTGTTACTACTGGCAGGTGTTTGGCCCTACCTGGGGGTGTCTCTGGCTCTCAGACGGTGAACTCCTGGGGGCCAGGGTTTCGTCTGTCCTGCAACCACGGTTCATGGCACAGGGAGGGGGTGGCCCCCTGGCAGCCTGGCGCTTCATGAGTGAACACCTTGGCCTGTTATTGGAGGCTTGGCACTGAGCCTGATGGGCTACCGTGGGGCCTCTGGGGTGCAGGAGTCATGCTGGGGTCCCCAGATTGTCTTTTGAATATATTTTTATTGATTTTTTTTTTACAGAGAGGAAGAGAGAGGGGTTGAGAGCTAGAAACATCGATGAGAGAGAAACATCGACCAGCTGCCTCCTGCACACCCCCTACCGGGGGTGTGCCCGCAACCAAGGTACATGCCCTTGACCGGAATTGAACCCGGGACCCTTCAGTCCGCAGACCGATGCTCTATCCACTGAGCCAAACCGGTTTCGGCGTGCGCTGGGTTCTTGTATAAGTATCAGAGCCTCTAGAATAGGCCATCAAACCCTTAGGAGGGAAGGGGGGACTGTGGACAGACTTCAGGGGGGTCTACGCACTTGGACAGGAGAAAATACTACATCTTTATTTTTAATTCTTCTTTTTTCTTTTTTTCTTTTTAATATATTTTATTGATTTTGTACAGAGAGGAAGGAAGAGAGATAGAGAGTTAGAAACATCGATGAGAGAGAGTCATCGATCAGCTGCCTCTTGCACACCCCCTACTGGGGATATGCCCGCAACCAAGGTACATGCCCTTGACCGGAATCGAACCCGGGACACTTCAGTCCCCAAGCCGACACTCTATCCATTGAGCCAAACTGGTTTCGGCTAATTTTTATTTTTTCATTATCCTCCAATGAAAATGCTCAGCGGTTGAGCATTGAACCAGGAACCAAGAGGTCGCCGGTTCAATTCCCAGTCAGGGCACAGGCCCCGGTTGTGGGCTTGATCCCCAGGAGGGGGTGTGCAGGAGGAAGCCAAGCAATCATGTTCCTCTCTCACCCCTCTCCCTCCCTCTCTCTCTCTCTCTCTCTCTGAAAAATCAATAAAAACGTATTTTTTTAAAAAAATGCAACATTTCCTCAATTAGAAATGCAGGCCACAAACCATGCAAGACCCGTGACTATATCCCCAACAGAAATCAGGGCTATTACCAAACCCCATCGCCGTGGCTACCACGTCTCAAAACACTGTTTTATGCTTCTCAGTCTTTGAGGTTGGGGTGTAAGGTTCGCTACCAGATCTTGCTGGCTAACGTTGCAAAGAAAAAAAAAAAAAGGCACTGATAGGACTAGATCATAAATTTGCTTTTTCAAAATATTTTGGTAAGTGCATTTCGGTGTCACTGGCTTCTTTGGGGTACCTTATGTATGTGACCGTATGCTTTTGTTAATCCTTTCCAGCCGATATTTTTTCCCATTGACTTTTAGAGAGAGTGGAAGGGAGGGGGGAAGACAGAGAGACACCGATGTGAGAGACATGCATCGATGGGTTGCCTCCCACACATGTCCTGACCAGGGCCAGCGATCGAGCCCTTGACCGGAATCAAACCTGCGGCCCTTCAGTTCAAGGACGGGCCCTCTAACCACTGAGCTAACCGGCCAGGGCTCGCCATGCCTTGACAAGCATCATTCACAGCATTACCTTAAAGGGGTCCATGCCCCCCGCTACCTCCCCAGAAGCCAAAGGACCTAGTTTCAGAGTAAATGGCCCCTGGGCCACCAGGTGGTGGGTATGGCCTGTGAGAAGAGGGGTTCAGGGGTCAGGGACAGAGGGCAGAGCCTGGGCCGAGAAGAAAAAGTTGCTAAGAGAGAGGCAGAGCAGGGTGTGACCTCCGGAGGGTGTGGGGAGGGGCTGGCGGGGAATGTGCTCCCAGCTCAGTGGGGACCACAGCCGAGAGGGGTGTTGGGGGGGACCGGCAGGCCCCACCAGGAGGAGCAGGGCTGAGGGCGGTGGCTGGGCCATGGACCCAGTGGCCTGACTGCCTGGGTTGAAACGTGCTCCTGCCCTAACCGGTTCGGCTCAGTGAATAGAGTGTCTGCCTGTGGACTCAAGGGTCCCGGGTTCAATTCCGGTCAAGGGCATGTACCTTGGTTGCGGGCACATCCCCAGTGGAGGTGTGCAGGAGGCAGCTGATGGATGTTTCTCTCATCAATGTTTCTAACTCTCTCTCCCTCTCCCTTCCTCTCTGTAAAAAATCAATAAAATATATTTTTTATTTTTAAATATGTATTTTATTGATTTTTTTTTTACAGAGAGGAAGAGAGAGGGATAGAGAGCTAGAAACATAGATGAGAGAGAATCATCGAGCAGCTTCCTCTTGCACACCCCCCCACTGGGGATATGCCCACAACCAAGGTACATGCCCTTGACCTGGAATCGAACCTGGGACCCTACGGTCTGCAGGCCGACGCTCTATCCACTGAGCCAAACCAGTTTTGGCAATAAAATATATATATTTTAAAATCGGGCTCCCTCTCTGAGCCTCGTGTCCCTCCCCTCTGTAAACGGGCTACCGCGCCCTCACGGGATGCTTCCAAGGATTGCATGACGTAACCCGTGTAAAACGTAGTGTCCCCCCTACAACCCACACGGCTCCAGCCAGCCTCCCTCGCAGGGAAAAGCGGGCAGGGCCAAGACAGAGATCCTAATGAATATTTCAGCAGCGGCCACTTGTGGAGCAAATAGCGCACGCACGCTGGGCCTGAGCCAAGGATCTCCATCATGACGGTTTATCTTCCCGGGACCTTCTGGGTGGGGCGGAGATGGGCAGGATGGAGCGAGCAGGAGGAGCAGGAGGAGCAGGAGTGGAGAGTGGCGGAGAGAGGGGACCAGGGGCGGATCTGGGGGAGACGAGGAGGAAGAGGATGGGCAGAGAGGAAAGGAGGCCCCAGAGGGCGGGTGGAAGGAGTGGACCCCGGGAAGCATTTGCAAGGACAGGGATGGTGGCTCCAGGCTGGCGTGTGCGCCTGTCAGATGCCTTCCCCCGAGACCCCGGTCCCCCCCACCCCGCGCCTACCTCGGTGGCAAAGAAGCCTTTGGGCCGGTGCTTGCCCAGGGAGGCCAGGCCCCCGGGCCCGGGGGTCTCGCTCGCGCTGATGGTCTGCTGAGCCGCCGCCAGGATTTCGTCCAGTTTGTCTGGGGGAGGGAGAGAGGGGTGGGACTCAGCGCAATGCAGGTGCTTTGGCCCCCGGAGCAGCCTGGAGCCCACCCAGTAGTCTGGTGAGAACCGGTAAAGGGCCCCTATCTCCACGGGGGTTGGGGGGTTAAGGGGAGGGGAGAAGAGGGGGGCAGCCCCACTGGAGACATAATCTCCAGTCATGGGAAGAAGCGAGAGCACAGCCGAGACCGGTTTGGCTCAGTCGGTCTGTGGACTGAAAGGTCCCGGGTTCGATTGTGGACAAGGGCATGTCCATTGGTTGCGGGCACATCCCCAGTGGGGGGTGTGCAGGAGGCAGATGGTCAATGTTTCTCTCTCATCGATGTTTCCAGCTCTCTATCCCTCTCCCTTCCTCTGTGTAAAAAAAATCAATGAAATATATATTTTTTTAAAAAAGGAGCGAGGGGCCGAACCCGGTTTGGCTCAATGGATAGAGTGTCGGCTTGGGGACTGAAAGGCCCCGGGTTCGATTCTGGTCAAGGGCATGTACCTTGGTTGTGGGCACATCCCCAGTAGGGGGTGTGCAAGAGGCAGCTGATCGATGACTCTCTCTCATCGATGTTTCTAACTCTCTATCTCTCTCCCTTTCTCTCTGTACAAAATCAATAAAATATATATATTTTTTAAAAAAATCAATAAAATATATATATATTTTTTTTAAAAAGGAGCGAGGGTGCCATCGTGGGAGATGGCAGCTTAGACTAGAAAGGGGGGACAAAGCTGGGTGTGTCAGCGGGATAGTCAGCGGGCGGGGGAGGGTCAAAGTGGACCCAGGGCTGCAGGGGGCACGGGATTGGGGAGCAGGATGGGGATCGGGGGGCCCTGGGCAGCCCGGGGAGAGCCGAATGGGCCGCTTACTGAGCGCCATCTGGTACACGGTCCGCTTCTTCTCCATGCTGGGCACGGGCGCCGCCGGCTGCTGCTCGTACTCTGTGGGCAAAGGAGGCGGCTGTGGCCCAGGGCGCCGGGGGGCGGGGCGGGGCGGAGCGCTCGGCCGGGTGGGCGTGGCCCCAAAATGGGCGTGGTCACCGGTGGGCGTGGCCCGAGGCTGCGCACGCGCGGTTGGGGGGGGCAGTGAGGGGCCGGGGCGGGGCGGGGAGGGTCGGGATGGGGGCCCGCCCGCCAGTCCTGTGCCCACTCACCACTCTTCTTCTTCCAGGGGGAGACTAGCCCGGGGGAGAGGCAGCAGAGGAGCCAAGAGTTAGGACGTCAGGGGGAGGCGAGGGGCCCCCTGTCTGGATCGCCCGCCTCCCCCCTGGCCCCCCGGAGGGCGGGGCTGTCAGCTGCCTTGCCCGCGCCCCCTGTCGGTGGAGGTCGGACCGGCAGGTCCACGCTGCCTGCCTGGAGGGAGGGGGCGGGGCAGCTGGTGGCAGGTGGTGGGGCAGATGGAGAGGGGCCAGGGGGCAGGAGACGGGCTCGCAGCTGCAGCGTGGGACACTCAGACCCGGAATGGGGTGGGGGTGGGGTGGGGAAGAGACCCCGACAAAGAGACAAATGCAAGAGGACAAAGTCGACTCTCAGACACCCCTTTCCCAGCGACACACACACGCACAGGCCTGAGCGAGCCCGGCCCGTGGACGTGGACGTGGACGTGGACGGGGGGGGGGGGACAGGAGGAGGACGAGGAGCCCTGGTCACTAACGACACTAACAGACTCGAGGACGCCCGCCCCCTCGGCCCCTCGCCCTCACGCTGGGCCCTGGCAGCCCGGCAGGCTCACCCATCTCCTCCAGCTCTGAGGTCATGGACTTGGAACGCAGGGAGATGGCTGGGGGCGGGAGCCGCTTAGCCTGCTGGGGTGCTAGAAAGGGGACGGTCGGTTGGTTGGTCGGTCGGTCGGGGTCAGGCCTCAGCAGCGTGGGGGGGCGGGGGAGCCCCGGGACACATCCCTCCCCCCACAGCCACCACCGCAGCACGCCCCCGGAGCTCGGAGAGCCGCCACGGGCAGCGACGAAAGCTCCTGCCTCAGTTTCTCCCCAGGAGGGCCGGGGCCCGGCAGGGCTCCGGAGAGGCGGCCCGGCGGCCGGGACCCGCGCGGCAGGGCGGGCTCACCTTTCTTGTGGGCGGCCTCCTCCATGTCCGGGTGCCGGGTCACCATCACCACCTTCACCATCAGCGTGTTGCCGCCCTGGCGGATCATGTTCACCACCTGGCGGTGGCCCACCTTCACCACGTTCTGCCCGTTCACCTGCGGGCACCGGGAGGTGAGGGAGGGGTGCTTTCCGCCCCCAGGGCCTCTCCTCCCTCCCTCGGGCTCTCCCCACCACCCTCTGTCCTGGCGAGGCCCCCCCCCACACACACACCTCCCTGTTCCTGTAACTCTCCTGGCCTCAGAGCTGTGGGAGGGACTGACCCCACTCCATTCACTCCCCTCTCTTCCTCTTTGTCCACTCACATTGAGAGAGAGAGAAAGAGAGATAAAGAGAGAGGATGAGAGAGAGAGGATGTGTCCATATGGGGTAAAGAGAGAGAGGGGAGGGGATGAGAGAGAGGATGTGCCCATGTGGGGGACAGAGAGAGAGAGGATGAGAGAGAGAGAGGATGTGCCCATATGGGGTACAGAGAGAGAGAGAGAGAGAGAGAGGATGAGAGAGAGGATGTGCCCATGTGGGGGACAGAGAGAGAGAGGATGAGAGAGAGAGAGGATGAGAGAGAGGATGTGCCCATATGGGGTACAGAGAGAGAGAGAGAGAGAGAGAGAGAGGATGAGAGAGAGGATGTGCCCATGTGGGGGACAGAGAGAGAGAGAGGATGAGAGAGAGAGAGGATGAGAGAGAGGATGTGCCCATATGGGGTACAGAGAGAGAGAGAGAGAGAGAGAGAGAGAGAGAGAGAGAGAGAGAGAGAGGATGAGAGAGAGGACATGCCCACATGCGGGACAGCCCTGCCACCATTTGAGACACTTCGGAAAGGCCATTCGGAGTAAACCCGTGCGGAAAGCAGGGGCTGGGGAGCCTGGTGCCAAAGCAGAACCTGCGCCGGGGCAGCCAGGTCAGGGCGAGGAGCCCGAGGGGCCCTGACGGATGTCCCCGGTCCCGGGCCGGGAGGGGTGTCTGTGGCGGGCGCACCGGGGCCGGGGGCGGGACCCACCTCGATGAGGAAGTCGCCCATGCGCAGTCCCGCGCGCCATGCCACGCCGCCCTCGTCCACCGACTCCAGGTACTGCAGGGCCGGGAAGGCCGGGGTGGGGGTGAACTCCTCGATGGGGGTCTGCGCTGCAGAGGGGAGGAGCCGGCGGGGTCGGAGGGGAGGGGAGGGGGTGGAGAGGCCGAGCAGGGGATGGGCTCAGACCCAAGTCACGGGAGGAGGCTTCGCGGTGGCGGCTGAGGGACCGACCGACCGGCACCCCGGGGTTGGGGTGGTGGGCGGGCCGGGGTCCCTCCCCCTGGCCATCCCCCAGCCCCTCCCTCCCGGCCCCCTCCCGGCACTCACCCTTGGCCCCCCGGAGCACGAACCCGAACCCCTCGCTGTCCTTCTTCTGCAGCAGGACCGTCTTCTCCTTGATGATGTAATCGCTGGCCGGGAGGGCGGGAGGGGCGGGGGCGGGGTGGGTGGAAAAGGGATCGTGAGACCGGGAGCCGGGCCCCACCGGCGGCGACCCGGTGGCCCAGGCCCCTGCTCCGGGACCATTCATCCCAGCGAGGCCCTCCCTCACCCACTGGGAGCGGCAGCGTCTGCTCCTGCTCTCGGCGGCGCTGCCGTGCCTCCCCCGCGAGCCCGGGCGCCTGCTCTCCCACTCACTCTTTCCTCATTCATCCGTCCGCGCCCATCCACCCATCCATTCAGCAAGCGGCTCCCGAGCCCACGGGGCGCCAGGCACCGGGAGGTACCCCGCCAGGCCCCCCCAGACAGCCCTGGCTCTCCAGCCCCTGCTTGCCACTTCCTGTCTGTGACCTTGAGCCCGGACTTGCACCGTTTGGGTCTCAGTTTCCTCATCTTTTTAAAAAATATATATATTTTATTGATTTTTTACAGAGAGGAAGGGAGAGAGATAGAGAGTTAGAAACATCGATGAGAGAGAGACATCGACCAGCTACCTCCTGCACACCCCCTACTAGGGACGTGCCTGCAACTAATAATGTCCATGCCCCTGACCGGAATCGAACCTGGGACCCTTGAGTCCGCAGGCCGACGCTCTATCCACTGAGCCTAACCGTTTTTGGTTTCTCATCTTTTAAAATATATATACATTTATTTTATTGACTTCAGAGAGGAAGGAAGAGAGAGAGACAGAAACATCCATGATGAGCCGAGACCGGTTTGGCTCAATGGATAGAGCGTCGGCTTGGGGACTGAAGGGTCCTGGGTTCGATTCCGGTCAAGGGCATGTACCTTGGTTGCGGGCATATCCCCAGTAGGGGGTGTGCAAGAGGCAGCTGATCGATGACTCTCTCTCACCAATGTTTTTAACTATCTCTCTCCCTTCCTCTCTGTACAAAATCAATAAAATATATATTTAAACAAAAAAAAAAAAAAAAAAAAAAGAAACATCCATGATGAGAGAGAATCATGGACCGGCTGCCTCCTGCACGCCCCACATTGGGGATTGAGCCCGCAACCCGGGCATATGCCCTTGACCGGGAATTGAACCATGACCTCCTGGTTATAGGTTGATGCTCAACCACTTTGCCACGCTGGCCGGGCATCTGTGACAGCGGGCTCTACCTGCCTCGATGCTGCGGCAGCCAAGTACCTATAGTGTTCAGTACGGTGCCCAGTGCACCAACACGCTCAGTAGGATGCTTTCCCCATCTCCGGTCAAGTTTTTGAGTCAAGAGGACATGTCTACTTTGATGATGCCTCTCTCAACGCCTTGACTACATATACAGTGGCCAGATTATGATGATCTCTGAACGCATAATAATCTGGCCACTCTGTGTCTATCCTATAGAATAAAAGGCTAATATGCAAATTGTCCCCTCGACCAGGAGTTCGACCAGCAGGCAGGCCGGCCAACCGCCATCTCCCCTTCCCCTGGCCAGGCTGGCCAGACCCTATCCATGCATGAATTCATGCATCAGGCCTCTAATAAATAAATAAATAAATACACACACACACACACACACACACTCACATACACACACACACACACACACACTGAATGGCCAGATCACTATGCGATCAGAGATCATCATAACCTGCCCACTTGGTATATATATATTATAGCAACACCTCCCCAGGTCCCCAAGCATTCTGTCACATTGCTTATTCGGCACTGCCCAATATGGTGGCCGCTAGCTAGCGGCATGTGGCTATTTATGTGCAAATTAATTAAAAGTCCAATGGAACCATTCAGTCCCCCAGTCTCACCAGCCGCATTTCAGCGTGAGGCCGGTGGCCGCCACGCTGGATGGCGCGGTGGAAGGTTCCGGTGGACAGCGGGACGCCTCTGTCCCCCGGTGTGCCTCAAGTGTGCCCCCTGCGCCCAGCCGGTGGGTCCTGGCAAAACGCAAATGCCATCGCCCGTGGAGGTGGGGGTGGGCCTCAGCACGGCCCCCAAGGCCTGCTCGCACGTGTAGGTAATGCTCACGTACCCAGGACACTCAAAAAACACATTCCCTGTATCTCAGCACCCGCCCGCCCGGGCCAGCTCAAGACTCGGCCCCCAAACCTCGCCGGCCCGCGTGCACCTCCACATCGCACACCCGTTCCGTTCCAGGCACCCCGGGGTGCAGCAGGCACAGCCAGACACCCCGGCTCCCACCCCATCCGGGAACGCCAAGGCAAGCAGAACGCACGGCCGGCTGCACCCCGGCATCCGGCTCTGCTGTGTGGGGACCCCCCCTCCCCACCCCCGCCCCGGCGCACACACAGACCCCCCAACATCTCCCTTAGATCTCCACCGGCCCCAGCACGTGCTAATAATAGTGAGCGCTCACCAATTACCTGCCCACACAGAGCGGTTGAGCAGCCCTCCCTGAATACAACGGCTTATTTCAGTCATAGCCCGCACCTCCCAGGACGCTCCGCTCATGACGCCCCCTCACTTCGATCCCAGTGCACGCCCCCCCCCCCAACGCCTCCCAGCATGCACCAGGAATACCTCACGTGCTCCTCCTGTGTTTTGATACCCACCCCCGCCACCCCCAGCCACACGAGCACCCCTGTACATTCTCAGGATCCCCGAAGACTTCCACCGTCAAATCCCGACGTGTGTACCCCGGCGACAGTGTGCTCTGCGCCTGCAGGGGCATGCCAACCTTGCCTCCACCCACTCTGCCCGCCATGGTAACCCGTGAGCTCACACCAGGGGTGTTACAGGTAGACCTCACCCCAGCCACCGCCCTCGCTCAAGTTCACAGGGTCCGGCACCCGTGCCCACATCACACCCATCATGCCTTCCTGATCCCAGATTCAGCCCTTTATCAGCCATCTCTGCTGCTGGAGGTGGGGAGGGGGAGTGGGAAGAGGAGGGGATTGGAGGGACAGATAGGAGGGGAGAGAGGCCAAACAGCGAGTGGACAGGGCCGACAGGAACTGGTGGAGAGGCCAGAGCTGCCTGCTCCTCACCACGCATGCACCCTGACGCCCTTATCCCCACCGCACCCCCTGGCATCCCCTCTTCTGAGCTCTGCTGCCCTGGCGACCCCCACATCCCTTCCAGGTCTCCAGACCCCCCCCCAACCTACCCCCAGGGGCCAGTGGTGCCCTCCGGCTCTCCTTTATTTCTCACTTACAGCCACAAAACCCTGCCTTCTTCCCCAAGTCCTCTCCCTGCCCTGGGAACCTCTGGTCCACCCCCTGGTTATCTTGACCCTCCCTCCACACCCCAGCCTCCCTCACACACCCCAGCCTCCCATTTACTGCAGGAAACCAAGCCCCATGGCCAGCGCCCGCCAAGGAGCAGCCCTTGCTGTGCGCCAGGCGGTGCCCGTAGCTATCTCCACAGCCAGGCCCCAAGGTGGGTGTGAGGGCTGACGGGTCGGGAAACAGAGGCTCCGAGAGGGTAAGCAATGGGCCTGAGGTCACAGAGTGGATGACCTTCTCCAACAACCCCCCCCCCCCCCCGGGAGACGCCCGGGGGACAGACGGCGGTACCGCAGCCTCCGCTCTCTCCGCAGCACCCGGACACCCCAATCCACACACACCTGCCCCCCACCCACTCCACGTCCCCCCGGGCTAGGCCGACAGCACAACAACAGGCGACAGTTACACCCAGCGGCTCCCAAAGGCCAGACCGTGTTCCAAGCACTTCCCGCTGATTTATTCATTCAGTCCTCACAGCACCCCGGGGGGGGGGGGGGGGCGTGACTGTTCCCATTTTACAGATGAGGCACGTTGAGGCACAGAGAAATCGCTTACTCCAAAACCACAGCAGCTAGAAGAGCGTCAAAGCCAGGATTTGAACCCCCCCCCAGCAGGCAATCCATATACCACAGTCACATCCAAACACCCACCAGGTCATCGCCGCACCCCTCTGCCCCCTTCCCCCCCAATGCATCCCCGTCACACACATGCTCCTCTCTCCTCCCCACCCCTGTGACTCTCGCACCCCGTCCCCGCTCTACGTGAGGCCTCCCTCACCCCACCGTGATCTCCTTGAGCTCCCCACTGCCCTCCTGCCCCGTGGGGCTTCCTGAAACTGTGTACCCCCTCCTCACGCCTGTGCGTCCCCCGTCTCTGCAGCTTGCTCCCTGCCCCTCCATGTCATCTGACAGCTCCCCTCCACCGGAACCCCACACCATCAGCCCTCCTCCCACCGGGGGCCGCCCCTTCGCCTCTCCCCGTGACCTCCCAAAGACGGGTACATCCCACCCCCCCTTTCCCAAGTGTCCTCCTCAGATTCCTATGACCTCTCCCTCCCCCCCTTCTCCCCCTCTCCCCCTCCCTTGCCCTCAGCCTGCCCACGTCCTCCTGCACCTCTGCATGAACCCCACTGTGTCCCCTACAGCACCCTCAGTCCCTCTCATACTCCTTGGTCCCCCCTCCACCCCCCCCCCCCATTATCTGAGAGCGCCTCTTGCTCCTCCTGCATCCTCCACTCACTCCATCACACACCTCCCCGCCGCCGCCTGCTCCTCCTGCTCCTCGCAGCTGCATTTCATTTGCATCTCCTGCTCCCTCTGTCTACGCAGCCTCCACCCCACCCCCACCCCCTTCCCCGGTCCTGCGTTCCCTCCTCACCCCATTGCTCCGCACCCTCCACCCGGCCCCCTCCCCCCCTCCCCCCGCGCTCCGGCTCCGGCGTCCCGTTCCCCCTCTTCCCTGTGCCCCGTCGTTCCGCCCTGACACCCTCCCGCCCGGACCCACGGGCCCCACCCCCTGCTCCAGGCTCGCTACCCACGCAGCACCCCATTCATGATCCGTGCTGCTGACTACCTGCCGGCAGGCACACACAATTCTCCCTTCCTCCCGCGCCCTCCCTCCCGCGCCCCCCCCCCCCCGCGCCGGCCATCCCGCGGCCACCCCAGGGGCCTCGGAGCCCCGCAGCGGCCGGCTCTTGTTCCCCGGATCCCACACGCGGGGACTGCAGCAGCGTCCACTCCCCCCGCCCCCACCCGGACGTCCCTCTCGCACCCAGGAGCCCACAGCCTTCTGGCCCCGGGCCCCTCCCCGTGTACCCATCTCCGCGGGCACCTCTGGGGCGGGCGCGGAGGTCCCCGTGCTGGGAGGCGGCCCCCCTCCGGGCCGGGAAGGGGTACACACAGCAGATGCAGCTCCCCGCGCAGAAGCTCAGCCATGGCCGCACACACGTGCCCCTCACAGCACAGCCCCCTGGGGGCAGGGAGGAGGGGTGCAGAGACACAGAGGGCTGGGGGGGGGGGCAGGCCTGGCACGGGAGGGTGGGTGTGGGGAAAGAGCCGCAGTGCCTGGGACACACACACACACACACACACACACACACGCAGTCCCCAGGCAGCCCTCTCTCGGCCCCTCCAAGTCCCACCGAGACAGACAGACGCCGTCAAACAGGGACTCACAGATGGACACAGCTGGGGGGGGGGGTTGGGAGCCCACCGTCTCCCGTCCTACTCTCTCTCCCTCCCTCTCTCCCTCTCCTTCTCCCCCTCTCACACACAGCTGCAGGCCGTCACACACACACGCACACGCATGCACACTGACACACGCACAGTCGCACAGTGACACGCAGCGGAAAAAGCGGAGGGGAGAGCAGGCCGCCGGGCGAGATGCGTGTGTGATTGGGGGGCGAGGGGGGTGGTGGCTGTGAATGGAAGAGAGACGGGGTATGAATGGAGCGGGGGGAGGGGGGGGGACTTGCCCACTCCGGGAAGGGGTGTAGGGGGAACGGGGATCAGAGGCACAGGAGTCTGGGGTACAGGCGCCTCGGGGAGAGCCACTGTGGCTCCCCAAGGGGAGGACTCCAGGGAGTGGGGGCGCTGATGGAGATGGGGGGAGACTGAAAGGGCAAATGGGCCCCAGACCCCAAAGTGGGGCCCGTTTGGAGGGCCTATCTGGGGGGGAAGATCTTGGGGAGAAAGACTGAGGGGGGCCAGGAAGGGCCTGTGAGGGGGTAGAGAGAGGAAAGGCTCCTGGGTTAAGGGGGGGGGGGAACCGTGCGCGGCCCAGGAAAAGGATGAGAGGATGGAGAAGGGTTTACGTTCGGAGAAGGTTGGGGGGGCGTCCTGGGGGAGGCGGAGGGAGGAGGCAGCGGCGGGGAAGGGTCCCCCGGCGCCGGGCCCCGCCGCCCAGCCCGGCCCGGAGCGCTCGTACCTGTAGATGTACCAGACGCTGCGCCGCCGGGGCCCCAGGGCCGGCCAGCTGGAGGAGAGCGCGGGGGGCGGCTGCGGGAGGGAGCCCCCGCCGGGGCCGGCCCCGAGCCCCCCGCCGCCGCCGCCGCCGAGCGCAGACAAAGCCATCGCGGCCGCCGCGGCCCTGGCCCGGCTCCGGGTCCGGGTCCCGGCCGCCCCCGCCGCCGCCGCCGCCGCCGAGTCCCCGTCCCCGCTCGGCCGAACCCCCGTGTCCGGGCCCCCAGGCCCCGCCTCATGCTGACCCGCGCCGGGAGGGGGAGGGGGAGGGGGCGCGCACCCCCCCGCGGCGGGGAGGGCAGGGCCGGGGGCTCACATGCCGGGCGCGGGGCGCGGGGCGCGGGGCGGGCGGCCGCGGAGCGCAGGGGCCGCGGGCGCCGGCGGAGCTTCAGCACCGCGGACAGCTCCCCGCTCCGCGGCGGCGGCGGCGGCGGCGGCGGCGGCGGCGGCCGAGGCTTAACCCCTTGGCGTCCTGCGCCCGCGGCGGCGGCGGCGGCGGCGGAGGGGGCCGGGCCGGGGGGCGGGGGCCGGGAGGGGAGCGCGGGGCCCCCTTGGCGGGAGGAGGGGGAGGGGCGAGGCGCGGGGGGGAGGGGAGGGAGGCACTTCCGGTCTGGGGGGCCCCCCCTTCACCCCCTCTCCCTCCGGAGCCCTCCCGCGCGCAGGTGCAGAGCGAGGGAGAGCGGGAGAGGGACACACAACACAGCGCGCGCACAAGATGCCTGGAGACCGCGCGCCCCTGCACCGGAGCCCGCTCCTCAGGGCAGGGACCCCGCGGGGAGAGAGACAGCCCCCCACCCCACCACAGGCCGACAGACAGAGGCACCCCAATGCAATCTGGAAGGGGGCCGGGAAGGGAAGGTGAGGACGTTCAGACCGGGCCCCAAGGCAGAGAGAGAGAGAGAGACAAGCCTCCCCTCAAAGAACCCCAGGCGGAGGGGAGTACCCACACTTCACCTCCGGGGGGTGGGGGGGACACAAGGGCGAGGAGAGAGGGCGCACAGGCCACAGGCCGGGTGAGGGGGCGGACCCCCAGCTCCTGTGGGATGCAAGGCGCACACACAGGACAGGACAGGGTCGGGCAGGGCAGGGCAGGGTTGGGCAGGCAGGAGGCTCGGACACACCACACACACACAACACATTCCAGGGGCACAGGACGTGGAGGAGGAGGGGAGGGGAAGCACCCACAGGACAGCCGAGGGCCAGGGGGACCCACCTCCCTCTGGCCACGCAGAGCAAGTGGCCCCGACACCAAGGCCAAGGAGAAGGCCCAGGGCGACACTGACGGGAGACAAGCAGCAGAGGCTGATGGGAGGAGGCTGGGGTGGGGAGGACCTCCATACTCACCCGGTGCCCAGAGCGGAGAGACGGGCCAGGCGAAGACGCACAACCATGGTCCAGCGCCTCTGACACTTGGGGCGCAGGGTGGCAACCCAGCCCCCCCCCTCTCTCCCCACCTCGTCCTTCCTCCTCCTCCTCCTCCTCCTCCTCCTCCTCCCCACCCCACCCCATCCCCACTGGCAGGACACAGACACGGAGGTTTGGACACATTTAATGGAAGGATGCTACGAACAAGGAGACCCTTCCCTGATTGGGGTGGGGGTGGGGGTGGGGGGAGGGACAATGGCGGGTGTCATCTTGGATGCCCAATGAGGACCACCCCTCCCGCACAGCCTGGCCCTCTCCCAAGTCCCAGAGTCCCGTCCCCCACTCCCACCCCCGCCCCCGCCCCGGGCCCTCCCCCCAGCACCCCAGGCCCTGAACTGCAGTCAGTCAGGCGGATGCAAAGACATGCGCACGGTCACGGGGCTGTGAATCGGCCTGCACAGCGACATGCACGGAGGGGGACGGACGTGTGCCGAGACCCGCCTGCCCACACGCGGCGGGCAGACACGCTGCCATCGCGAGAAACACTCGCCCTCGTCCTCAGGCGTGCAGGCTCGGGGGCAGCAGACGTGCAGAGCCAGCGGCACCGCGAGCCTCGTGTCCTGCGGCCGTAAGGGGCGGCCCCCGGAACGCGCCCCTGTCCGCGGGCCAGGCCCTCCGCCCTGGCTATACATCCAGGCCACCCCCCCCCCCCCCGCAGTCACACATGCGTGCGGACACGTGCCATGCACACCCACAGAGACACATGGGCAAGGACACACGCGGGGAGACCGTTCAGGGGCGCTCGGAACCCGGTGCTGGTCGTGCACGCGCGCGCACACAGGTCCACACGCCCCAGGCACCCCTTCCTTCCCGTTCCTGACCTCCCCCCTCCCCCGTCCCTCCCCTCCCTCCCCGCCCCTCCTCCCCACCTCCTCTCTCACCTCCCTGGGCCAATCCCATCCATCAAGCTTCAGAAGCAAGCCAGCCAGCAGCCAGGGAGGGGAAAGGTGTCAGAGCGCCCCCTGCCCGCCCCCACCTGCCTGGCCCGGCCCCGCCCACACCCCGGGCCAGGCATGGGGTGCACGCGGTTCCACAGCACGTGACCACACAGAGACGGGGCACGTGAAGGAGCCTGGGGCCGGCAGCCAGCCATACACACGAGATCCCGGAGCCCCAGGCAACGCCCCCCCACCCCACCCCACCCCGCCAGGCCCACCCCACTGGTGGTTGGCTACCCCAGGGCTGAGCATGTTCAGCAGCTGCTGAGCCAGGCAGGCTGGGGACCGGGCTGTGTGGTCAGAAGCCAACTCTGCCTTCCCCACCCGCAGGGGGCGCTGTGAGGGTGCAGGGACATTTACCTTGGGGCGTCGAAGCTATCGTAGGAGCCCACCGTGTAATGCCGGAACAGCCTCTTCGCCTTGTCGCTGCGGCTTTCTGCAGGGGGGCAAGGGGTGACCTTGGCCCTCACTCACTATGATACCACAAGCCCACCCCTGAGGCTTCTGGGCCCAGCCTCCCCCCTCCCTCCAGCACCCTCCCCGCCGGGAAAGGACAGGAGGGAAGGACTGGGCGAGCACCCGGAGTAAATCGGAGGCAGCCCCAGCTCCCCACCCCCGTACCTTGCTTTCCCTCCTGGGAGCGGTTTGCCACCTCCTCCAGGCAGTCGGAGGGGAACCAGCCAACACGACCTTTGACCTGGCCTTCCCAGAAGCCGCCTTCCCCGATGCTCAGCACTGGGTGGGGAGTAGGAACAGAGAAGCGTTTCTCGGTGTCCGAGGAGCCCCCGCCCCAGCTCACCCACCGATGCACAGCCCTCCCACGATTCAGGCCCACAATTCCCTCCCCTGGGAGCTCGGCTGGTTAGAGCAGCGGCGTCCTGATACATCAAGGCTATGGGTTCGATCCCCGGTCAGGGCACACGCGATAATCAACCAATGATACATCCGTAAGTGGAACAAATCTCTCTCTCTCTCTCTCTCTCTCTCTCTCTCTCTTTCTCTCTCCCTTCCTCTCTCCAAAACCAATAAACAAAAATTTAAGTGTCCGAGGAACGGCTGAGGGAAGCATGCCTAGCTTTCCGGACCCGATGGGGACGCCCAGAGGCCCCTGGCGAAGAGGGTGTGTCCCGTGCCACGCCCACCAGGTAAGGACACGTCCACGAGTGGCCCTCATCTCCCCTGGGAACCGGTCGCAGCCCAGCTGTTCTGTCATTTCCCCAAGACCCGTGGTCTACAAACTGTGGCTCGCCTGCCACATGCGGCTCTTTGGCCCCTTGTGTGTGTGGCATTTCCACAAAATGCCACGGCCTGGGCGAGTCTGTGTGGAAGAAGTGGCATTAGAAGAAGTTTACGTTTAAAACATGTGGCTCTCCAAAGACATTTCTTCCCTCTACAGCACAACCTGGAGGGCCCTTCTTCCCGGTCCTCCCTCCTAAGCCTCCGGCACACGGTTAGCAACAGCCTGGGACACACTGGCGTTCAGCGACCGAGGCTGGGACAGTGTGTGTGTATCACTTGCTCTGAATCAGAACCCTTGGGGGGGGGTCCTTTTGTTAGCCCCATTTTACTGATGGGAACACTGTGACGGACACCTCTGTCTGCTCCGGAGTGAATGCTTTTAATCAGCCCCCCCTCCATATCTCCCCCCTCAAACCGCATGCCCACCCAACAGGCGTGTCATAGACGAAGAAGCTAATGCTGCCCTAGCTGGTCTGGCTCAGTGGACAGAGCGTCGACCTGTGGACTCAAGAGTGCCAGGTTTGATTCCAGTTAAAGGCACATGCCTGGGGTGCAGGCTCCATCCCCAGTGGGGGGGGGGGGTGCAGGAGGCAGGCAATCAATGATTTTCTCTCATCATTGATGTTTCCCTCTACCTTCCTCTCTGAAATCAATAATATATATATATTTTTTAAATATATATTTTATTGATTTATTACAGAGAGGAAGAGAGAAGGATAGAGAGCATGGATGAGTGAGAATCATCCATTAGCTGCCTCTTGCACACCCCCTACTGGGGATGTGTCCACAACCAAGGTACATGCCCTTGACCGGAATCAAACCCGGGACCCTTCAGTCCACAGGCCGACGCTCTATCCACTGAGCCAAACCGGTTTTGGCAATAAAAATATATTTTTTTAAAAAGAAGAAAAAGCCAAAACCGGTTTGGCTCAGTGGATAGAGCGTCGGCCTGGGGACTGAAGGGTCCCGGATTTGATTCCAGTCAAGGGCAATGTACCTTGGTTGCAGGCACATCCCCGGTGGGGGGTGTGCAGGAGGCAGCTGATCGATGATTCTCTCTCATCGATGTTTCTAACTCTCTATCTCTCCCTTCCTCTCTGTACAAATCAATAAAATATATTTTAAAAAGAAGAAGAAGAAGAAGAAGAAGAAGAAGAAGAAGAAGAAGAAGAAGAAGAAGAAGAAAAAGCCGAAACCGGTTTGGCTCAGTGGATAGAGCATCAGCCTGGGGACTAAAGGGTCCCGGGTTCGATTCCAGTTAAGGGCATGGACCTTGGTTGTGGGCACATCCCCAGTAGGGGGCGTGCAAGAGGCAGCTGATCCATGATTCTCTCTCATCGATGTTTCTAACTCTCTATTCCTCTTTCTTCCTGTCTGTAAAAAATCAATAAAAATATATTAAGAAGAAGAAGAAGAAGAAGAAGAAGAAGAAGAAGAAGCTGACGCTGTAGCAGAGAAGCCCCTTGCCCAGAGAAGGCGCGGGCGGCGGTAGAGTTTGAGCCGGGCCGCCGCCCGATGCTGCTTTCCCCTGCGCGGGCCCCCTGCCCCGGGAGCAGCTGGGAAATGACACCGAGAGACGCTCAAGGTCGCGGCTGCACGGGGGACGGGGCGACCGGCGTCTGGGCTCTTGGCTGGCTCTGCCAGGCCTGTGGGCAGCCTTGGCACCGGTCGTTGGCTCCCTGAGCTAAGGTTTATTTAGGGCCGGTCGTGAGTCAGGCCTCCGCGCGGGCTCCGGGCGGAGCCGTGGGGCACACGGGTGTGATTGCTGCCCTCACGCAGCTTCCACACCGGCGCCCGCTGGAGGCGGAAGCCTACCGGGACCTCGCCGTCGGAAATGGAGGTGGGCACGCACGGGGGGCGGTGTGGGGGGGGAGAGACAGGGTCTCCAGAGACAGGCAGAGGGGAGCATGTGCATAGCTCGGTCAAGGGGACCAGGTGACGGGCCCTGTGGGCCTGAAGGACCCTGAGTGGCGGAGGCAGGGAGAGGGAGGGAAGGCTGTCCAGGCAGAAGGAACAGCATGTGCAAAGGGCTTGCGGTGGAGAAGGGGCTAGGTCCGTGGTCGGCAAACGGCGGCTCGTGAGCCACAGGCGGCTCTTTGGCCCCTTGAGTGTGGCTCTTCCACAAAATACCACGGCCTGGGCGAGTCTATGTTGAAGAAGTGGCGTTAGAAGAAGTTTAAGTTTAGCTGAAACCGGTTTGGCTCGGTGGATAGAGCGTCGGCCTGCGGACTGAAAGGTCCCGGGTTCGATTCCGGTCAAGGGCATGTACCTGGGTTGCGGGCACATCCCCGGTAGGGGTGGTGCAAGAGGCAGCTGATGGATGATTCTCTCTCATCGATGTTTCTAACTCTCTATCCCTCTCTCTTCCTCTCTGTAAAAAAATAAATAAAATATATTAAATATATATATATATAGAAGAAGTTTAAGTGTTTTTTAAAATTTATTTATATTTTTTAATTGATTTTTTACAGAGAGGAGGAGAGAGGGATAGAAAGCTAGAAATGTCGATGAGAGAGAAACATCAACCAGCTGCCTCCCGCACACCCCCCACT
The DNA here is from genome assembly GCA_036971965.1 of Nyctalus aviator. Taxonomy (NCBI): domain Eukaryota; kingdom Metazoa; phylum Chordata; class Mammalia; order Chiroptera; family Vespertilionidae; genus Nyctalus; species Nyctalus aviator. The sequence continues at coordinate 5,652,400 of CM072936.1, read as the reverse complement.
GGGGATGTGCCCGCAACCAATGCACATGCCCTTGACCGGAATTGAACCCGGGACCCCTCAGTCCGCAGACCCACACTACCACTGAGCCAAACCGGTTTCGGCAGAAGAAGTTTAAGTTTAAAAAATGTGGCTCTCCAAAGAAATTTCAATCGTTGTTCTATTGATGTTTGGCTCTGGAGACTAACGAGTTTGCCGACCACGGGGTTAGGGCATTCGAAGAATAATGGCAAGAAGGACGGGTTGGGTCCCCGGGATCTTGGCGAAGAAGTGGTGTGAGACTGCGGGGGGTGGGGGAGATGGACAGGGCGGGCCTTGTAGGCTGGGCTCGGGACCCTGAGCACCGAGGGAGCCTGGCTACCTGGTCGGGAGGAGGAGAGACGCAGGGACGGCCATGGCTGAGGGAATGCTCGGAGGCAGTGAAGTGCCTTAGAACTGTTGGCCCAGCCGAGACCGGTTTGGTTCAATGGATAGAGCGTCGGCTTAGGGACTGAAGGGACCCGGGTTCGATTCTGGTTGTGGGCATATCCCCAGTAGGGGGTGTGCAAGAGGCGGCTGATGGATGACTCTCTCTCATCGATGTTTCTGACTATCTCCCTTCCTCTCTGTACAAAATCAATAAAATATATTAAAAAAAAAACCAAAAAACTGTTGGCCCAGAAAGGAACTCACTACAAGACTGACTCATTGGCCTCTCAGCATAACCATTATGGGCTTGTCTCAGTTTCGGTTCTTACAAGGGTGTTTCCTGGATCACATGATCTCACCCATCTAGAGGAAATAATGAACAACGTAAACTGATGAACAAAAACAGACCCGGAGATGGAGAAGCAGCGATCAGCTTCTCAAACCTCAGAGGGAAGGTAGGGCAGGGTGGGGGTCAGGGGGCAGAGATCAGCCAAAGGACTTGTGTGCATGCAGATGGGCCTAGCCAGTGGCCATGGAGAACAGGGGGGTGGGGGCATATGTGGGGAGGGGTTTGGGATGGGAATGGGGGGGGGGAGGAGGGCAATTATGTGATACCATAATCAATAAAATTAAAAAAAGAAAAAAGAAAGGGAAGGATGTGAGCCACGGGGCCGGGTGTGCTCTGCCTGCGCGGTGGGATGGAGCTTGGAGCTCAGAAAGACGCACGGAGGATAGCGCCCGGGGCCTCTGCCCGCCCACAAGGCCCCTCACCCCTGCCCCCACTCTCCCCTTCTTCTTCCTCACCCCAAATCACAGTCCACACCCTTCCCACCCCCGCAAACACACACATACTTCCTGTCTCTCTCTCTCTCTCCTCTCCACTCCCTGCACGCTGCCTGGCCCCCACCATTAGCTCTCATGCATTCATTCACTCATTCGTTCATTCATTCGTTCGTTCATTCATTCATTCATTCATTCAGGAGGTGCACATTGTGGCCTCTGGTGTGCTCCACACCTCACGAAACCCGGCCCTAGCCACCCAGAGACCAACGCCCTGTGACCTCAGGCCGCGGGCAGTTGGAGCACAAAACAGGTGCCATCGCACCCCCAGCCCGAGGCCCCGGTCCCAGGCCCACACACACTCTTCCCCCATGGAGGACCCCATGGAGGACCCGCCTGGCTTCCCCCGGGCGGCCCGGGTCCCTCTCCTCCGAGTGTCGGGCGTGGAGGGGCCCCCCCCAGGTGACGCCGACGGCTGCACGTGGCATCTGGGAAGGCGATTCCCTTCGGCTTCCCCAGGGGGCCCATTTTACAGATGGGCAAACTGAGGCCCAGAGAAATCCTGTGCCTGAGGCCCCCCAGCTAGGAGGGGTTGGGACTGGGATTTGAACCTCAGCAGCCGGGCCCTCAACCTCCATCCTCCTCAGCTCCTCGGCAGCCGGGAGCTGGGCAAAGAGTCGCACCCCAAGCCCGTGAGAACCACACGCCTGCCGAGTCCCATCTCCAAGCCTCGTGCTGCCCGAGGACAGTCACCAGCCCGTCCAGGCGGCCGCGGGGGCGCCTGGCAACCTTTTCCAGTGGTCGGCAAACTATCCACAGGACAACGATGGAAATTTCTGGTGAGAGCCACGTTTTTTAAACTTGGACTTTTTCTAACGCCGCTTCTTCAACCTAGACTCGCCCAGGCCGTGGTGTTTTGTGGAAGAGCCACACGCAAGGGGCCAAAGAGCCGCATGTGGCTCGCGAGCCGCCGTTTGCCGGCCGGGGCCCTATAGCCACAGCCCCTGTTTCGCCCTGGCTGGATGGCTCAGCGGGTTGAACCTGTTCCTGTACCTAGATTGCCGGCTCGGTCTCCAGCCAGGGGTCACATGGGAGGCAACCGATCCCTGCTTCTCCCTCTCAAACAAAAAAATCAACAAAAAGAATGCCGAAGCCGATCTGGCTCAGCGGATAGAGCGTCAGCCTGCAGACTGAAGGGTCCCAGGTTCGATTCCGGTCAAGGGCATGTACCTTGGTTGCGGGCACATCCCCGGTGGGGGGTGTGCAGGAGGCAGCTGGTCGATGTTTCTCATCCATGTTTCTAACTCTCTATCCCTCTCCCTTCCTCTCTGTAAAAAATCAATAAAAAAATTATATATGTATATGTTTTCAATATATTTTATTGATTTTTAAATCAATAAAAAATAATATATATCAATAAAATCAATAAAAAATCAATAAAAAATAATATATATATGTTTTAAATACATTTTATTGATTTTTTACAGAGAAGAAGAGAGAGGGATAGAGAGTTAGAAACATCGATGAGAGAGAATCATCGATCAGCTGCCTCCTGCACACCCCCCACTGGGGATGTGCCCGCAACCAAGGTACGTGCCCTTGACCGGAATCGAACCTGGGACCCTTCAGTCCGTCCGCAGGCCGACGCTCTATCCACTGAGCCAAACCAGTTAGGGCAATAAAATATATATATTTTTAAATTACCTTAAAAAAATGAAATCTAACCAAAACGAAACGAAGCAGTCTCCGTTCAGGGAGCCCTGGGCCTGGACCCGGCTGCACCCCGCCCCCCCCATCTCCGCAGAGCCCCTGCCAGCGGGCACCGCCCGTTTCTCAGAGGGAAGACCTGGCAGAGGCAGGAGGGGTGGCAGGAGAGACTGGGGGGGGGGGCGGGCACAGCCGGGGACCCCTGACCGGGGGCTCCCCTGCCTGCGCCTCTGGTCCCCCAACTGCGGGACGCATCCTCCACCCCCTGCAGGGTCCCGAGCGCCTGAGGCCAGGCCCGGAGCTGCTCCTGTGCCCGGCGGGGTGCCAGGGCCCGCAGCCTCCCGCCCGCATCGCCCGGGTCACACGCTGCGCTCCTCGAGGCACAGGGGGCGCCCCGGAGCTCCCCGAGGCCTCCCTTCGGCTGCACGGAGCATCCTAGAGCTGCGGGACCTGTCCGCCGCCCTGCGTGGCGGGCTCCGCGCCCGCGCCCGGCCCCCCGGCCCCCCGGCCCGCGCGCCCGCTCACCTTTGATCTTCTCGCCCTTGCTCAGGGAGATCTCGCCCTCGGCCTGGGCCTGGTAGGACTTCACCGCCATGAAGGAGCGCCCGGGCACCGCCGAGTAGAGCTTCCGGCGCCGCCCGCGGCTGCCCAGCGAGCCCCCGGGCCCCGCGGAGCCCCCGGTGCCGCCGGCCGGCTCCCGGGGCGTCCCGCTGGAGCTGCGCACAGAGGGCGGGAGAGGCAGGAGGACGTGGGGCGTCGGGTGGGGGCGGGGGTGAGAGTGGGTGTCCCGGCGCTGGGGTCGGGGAAAGGGGGGGGACTGGGGCTCCCTCTCCCTGTCGCCCCCCCCCCCCCAGGCTCTTCCCTGCTTCCTGGCTCCTGGCGCTGCCCCCTCCCGCAGGCCTGCAGGCGCCCCTGACCCCCGACACCCCCCTCCCCCAATCGCTGCTCACCAGTGAGGCCTCCTCAGGCGTGGGGTCCAGGCCCCCCGCCCGGCATTCCCAGGCCCATGGTCTCCTCCCTCCCATGCCCTCCGAGCATGCAGGCCGGACCCCTCTCCCTCCTCTGCCAGCCCCCCCCACCCCTCCCTGATGGTCTCTCTGCTCCCCTCCACCTCACTCCTCCTCCTCCTCTCCACTCCTCCTCCTCCTCCCCACTCCTCCTCACTCCTCCCCACTCGTCCTCCTCCTCCTCCTCCCCACTCCTCCTCCTCCTCCACTCCTCCTCCTCCTCCTCCCCACTCCTCCTCCTTCTCCTCCTCCTCCCCACTCCTCCTCCTCCTCCTCCTCCTCCTCCTCCTCCCCACTCCTCCTCCTCCTCCCACTCCTCCTCCTCCTCTCCACTCCTCCTCCTCCTCCTCCCCACTCCTCCTCACTCCTCCCCACTCCTCCTCCTCCTCCTCACTCCTCCTCCTCTCCTCCTCCTCCCCACTCCTCCTCACTCCTCCCCACTCGTCCTCCTCCTCCTCCTCCCAATTCTCCTCCTCCTCCTCCCCACTCCTCCTCCTTCTCCTCCTCCTCCTCCACTCCTCCTCCTCTCCACTCCTCCTCCTCCTCCCCAACTCCTCTTCCTCCTTCTCCTCCTCCTCCCAACTCCTCCTCCTCCCCACTTCTCCTCCTCCCCACTCCTCCTCCTCCTCTTCATTCCTCCTCCTCCCCACTCCTCCTTCTCCTCCTTCTTCTCCTCCTCCCCACTCCTCCTCCTCCTCCTTCCCCTCCTCCTCCTTCCCCTCCTCCTCCTCCTCTTCACTCCTCCTCCCCACTCCTCCTCCTCCTTCCCCTCCTCCTCTTCCTCCTTCTCCTCCCCACTGCTCCTCCTCCTCCTTCTCCTCCTCCTCCTTCTCCTCCTTCCCCTCCTTCTCTTCCTTCTCCTCCTCCTCCTCCTCCTCCTCCTCCACTAGCCTCCAGACTCAGACACCTCACCTGTCCCCCCCCCCCTGCTCTCACCTCACCCCGCCTCTCTATCTGTCCTCAGGGGCTAGAAGCAATGTTTCTTTTGCCCCCTCCACCCCCCCCACCCCCGCGCCAGGCCCCTGGCGTGGAGCAGGTGCACTGGGGACCGGCTCATACACCCTCCCCTCCTCCAGGATGGGGAGGAAGGGGATTGAGGCCTGGAGGCCTGGGGGGCAGGAGGTTGATGGTGGGGGTGGGGGGCTGGGGGGACAGAAGGCAGACAGCCGAGCTGGCCTGGGGCGGGGCGGCGGCTCTGGGGGCGGCGGGGGGGGATCCCCCGGGCTGGGCTCTGTCCTGGGCCGGGGCTGAGCCCTCCTACCTGGGCCGGCCACGGGGCTGCCGCTTGGCCTCCTCGGGGTGCCGGCCGCGGGACGGGGAGCCCGCCCGGGCGCCCCGGGGGCTGCTGGCGCTGCGGAGGGTCCCGGTGCTGAGCTTGGCGCCGGGGGCCGCGGGCTGGGCCTGGGCCTGGGCCGCGGGCGCGGGCGCGGGGGCGGCGGAGGACGGGGCGCCCGGGGCGGCGAACACCATCCAGTCGGGCAGGGCCATGCTGGTGTCGCTGTTGGCCCGCAGCAGCGCGGGCGGCACCGTCAGCCCCGCGCTCGGGGGCCCCCGCCGCCGGGCCGCGTACTTGGGGGACTCCTGGAAGGGCACTGAGAGGCACAGGGTTGGGGGGCAGAGGGGAGGGGGGGACAGAGGCGGGAGGTGGAGAGAGAGGCGCCGGGGGAGAAAGAGCGAGATGAGAGAGAGTGGGGGGCCTCGCCTCGCGCCCCCCAGCACCATTTAGACATCCGAGCCCCTCAATCCCCTCCTGCCCCCCTCCCCGCTTCGTGTCCTCTGACGCCCGCCCCATCCTACCCTGCACCCCCAAGTGCCCCAGGCTCCCCCCGGGGCCCAGCCCCACCCACTCACCCACGTCCTGCTCCCGGTGGTTTCGAATCAGCTCCCCCAGCTCAAAGTTCCCGGCGATCACCGCCACCTGGAGGGGGGGGGGCACGGAGAGGTGGGGGGGCCCGGGCACAGGGAGGGGGGCAGGAAGCAGTCAGGTGCCCGGCTGGCTGCTCCCTCTGCCCATCCCCCCCCCAAAAAAAAACACTGCCCTCCCTCCTCTCCCCCAGCTTGCCTAAGAGCCCCACCTTCCTGACCTCTCTGCGTTCTTCACCCCCGCCCCCAAACCCCTCCCACCCCGATCCCACAGCCCCGATCCCACATCCCGGACCTGGAAGGCCGTCTGTCCGTTGTTGTTCTTCACGTCCTTGCTGGCCCCTCGGTAGAGGAGGATCCTGGCACAGGACTCCTGAGGGCGGGGCCGGGGGCACGGGGTGAAGGGGGGGAGAGAGAAAGACAATGCAGGTCATGCAAGTGGGCACAGCTGCCCTAAAGAGCTTCAGACCCAGCCGGGTGGCTCAGTGGTTAGAGCGCCATTTCCTCTTCCCCACCCCACCCACCCCCCAATATGCCAAGGTTGTGTGGGTTCGATCCCCCCAGTCAGGGCACATACAAGAAGCGAGCCATGAAGGCGTCAGTACGTGGAACGACAGATGGATGTGTGTCTCTCTCAAAACCAACACGTGATAAAAAGTCAATCCTATGTAATAAGGATGTCATAAGCGAACGGTCCTTACGCTGCGAAGCATAAAGGCTGACTGCTTAACCACCGGATCGCGGATCAGCAGGAGGGTGGGAGAGCTGGAGAGCTACCCGAGGGGGCAGGACACCAAGCTATGGGGGCAGGGGCGGGTGTGCAGAGGGAGCTACAGGAGGGCGGGCAGTCGGCGGAGAGCTATGGGCGAGCGGATGTGCGCAGGGCTACCAGTCAACAAACAAGAGGACTTGGGAACAGTGTGATGTCAGCCTGCCCTGCCCAGGGCAGCAGCCCCTCACCACGTGTGGCTCCCCAGCCCTTCCAGGTGTGGGGTGTGGCCGAGCCGACAGGGGCCCTGTGTGAAACACAGGCTGGCTCAGCATGAAAAAAATTGAAGTAGCCCTGGCCGGTGTGGCTCAGTGGATAGAGTGTCGGCCTGTGTACAGCAGGGTCCCGGGTTCGATTCCAGTCAGGGTACGTGCCCTGGTTGTGGGCTCGATCCCCAGCGGGGGGGGGGGGGCGCGGAGGGGGCAGGAGGCAGCCGATCCATGATTCTCTCACATTGTTTATGTTTCTATCTCTCTCTCTCCCTCTCCCTTCCTCTCTGAAATCAACAAAATATTTTTTAAAAATAAATAAATAAATAAATAAATAAAATTAGCCCTAACTGGTTTGGCTCAGTGGATAGAGCATCAGCCTGCAGACTCAAGGGTCCCAGGTTCGATTCCGGTCAAGGGCATGTACCTTGGTTGTGGGCACATCCCCAGTGGGGAGGGGGGCGGGCAGGAGGCAGCTGATCCATGTTTCTAACTCTCCCTCTCCCTTCCTCTCTGTAAAAAATCAATAAAATATATTTAAATAGACAAATAAGGAAATGAATGAAATTACACCTGTGGCTTGGATGATGCTAATCTAAACCAGGGCTTCTCTCTAAAAACAAGTAAACAAACAAACAAACTAGGGTTTCTCCACCATCCTGCGTATCCAAGAAGATGGAGCAGCATCCCTGGCCGCTACCACTAGATGGCAGTAGCATCCCCTCCCAGTCCTGACAACCAAGCGTGTCAGCAGACAGTGACAAATGTCACCTGGGGGATGAAGGGGGTGGGGATGGGGGGCAGAAGCCGCCCCCCTAACCCTCACGGAGGGCTTACTCCGCCTCATGCCAGGTGCCCAGCACCTCAGAGGTGGGAGCTCAGGGAATGGCCCGACAATCGCGTGAGATAGAAAGTATTGTTCCCGCCGGGACCGGCTTGGCTCAGTGGATAGAGTGTCGGCCTGGGGACTGAAAGGTCCCGGGTTTGATTCCGGTCAAGGGCATGTACCTTGGTTGCGGGCACATCCCCAGTAGGGGGCATGCAGGAGGCAGCTGATCGATGATTCTCTCTCATCGATGTTTCTAACTCTCTATCCCTCTCCCTTCCTCTCTGTGAAAAATCAATATAATATATATATATATATATATATATATATATATATATATATATATATATTTTTTTTTTTTTTAAAGAAAAGAGTCGAAACCGGTTTGGCTCAGTGGTAGAACGTCGGTCTGCAGACTGAAGGGTCCCGGGTTCGATTCCGGTCAAGGGCATGTACATTGGTTGCGGGCACATCCCCGGCAGGGGGTGTGCAAGAGGCAGCTGGTTGATGTTTCTCTCTCATCGACGTTTCTAGATCTCTGTCCCTCTCTCTTCCTCTCTGTGAAAAATCAATAAAATATATTTTTTTAAAAATCAATAAAATGGATTTAAAAATAAATAAATAAATAAAAATTTAAAAAAAGAGAAAATATTGTTCCCATTTCTCAGACGAGGAAACGGATGCTTCACTCGGAGGTCAAAGTCACGGGGCTGGTGCCTCGGGATTCAAGCCCAGGTGTGTCTGCCCCCTGAGCCCCTGCTGGGAATCACACACTCTGCCAGAGCCCAAAGCAAGGGGGTGGGGCGGTCGCCCTGCCGCCCAGGCCCAGGCCAATGCCTTGCCCGTGTCACTCACGTAGACCCCTCTCACTCTGGATCGAATCCAAGGTCCTTCCCTTGGCCCAGGAAGTGTCCCCTGACCTGGCTGCCCCACCACCCCCAGCCTCACCAAGTTCATCTCCTACCCCCTCCCTTCGCTCCCCGTGCCCTGGCCCCGTGGGCTCCTCCTTCCTCCCACAGGCACAGCACACGCCTGCCCCAGGGCCTTTGCACCTGCTGCTCCTCTGCTCGGAACTCTCTGCCCTGCGGGCTTCCCAAAACTCAGATTCTCATGTCACTCGGCGAGAGCATGGCTGACCACCCTGTCAAAGTGAACTCTGTCCTGTCCCCCGCTGTATTTTCCTTTTCTTAAATAAACATTTCCTTTTTACATTTATTTTTGCTGATTTCAGAGAGGAAGGAAGAGAGAGAGAGAGATGGAAACATCAGTGATGAGAGAGAATCATTGCTTGGCTGCCTCCTGCACGCCACCCACTGGGGACTGAGCCGGCAACCCAGGCATGTGCTCTTGGCCAGAATCGAACCCGGGACCTTTTAGTCCGCAGGCTGATGCTCTATCCACTGAGCCAAACCAGCCAGCGCTATTTTCTTTTCTTTAAGATTTATTTATTTATTTATTTATTTATTTATTTATTTATTTATTTCAGAGAGGTAGGGGGGAGGGAGAGAGAGAAAGAAACATCAATGAGGAGAGACAATCATGGACCAGATGCCTCTTGCACGCCCCACACTGGGGACTGAGCCCGAAACCCAGGCCTGTGCCCTGACCGGGAATCGAACCTTGGCCGCTTGGTTCATAGGTCGATGCTCAACCACTGAGCCACGCCGGCCAGACCCCTGCTTTATTTTCGTTTAAGAGGACACCTGCTACGTCCCAGGCATGCTTTTCCTAAGCCAGCTTTAGCTCCTCTTCTCCCTAACACCGTCTCCCTGAAGTCACATTTCCGTTTTCTTTGTCTCTTTAGCATCCCTGCCCCCCACTACAGTGTCCGTTTTCGAGGATTTGGTTCTGTCTGTGGCACTGACCACCTGGAACAGTGCCTGGCCCGGGGGAGCTGTCCGACAAGCAGGTGCTGAAGGAGGGCCGGTCCTCGGCCTCTGCCTGGGCCTGGCCGAACCCACCCTGTCCCGGAACCCCAGCTCGGCCCTTCTCTAGCTCCCCAGATACTGACGGAGCCGGCATCTGCCAAGAACCTCCGCGGTCTGACCCTCTCCGCTCCACACACCCGCCAACAGTGGGCGTAGGAGCCCGTCCCGCGGGACAAGTTCAAGTTCAGAGACAAGTTCAAGTTCAGGGACGGCTGATCCGTGGCCAAAGTCACACCGCCTGTGAGTGGCGCAGCCAGGACTCCAACCCGGCCTTCTAATCCTCTACTCCGGGTGCTCACAATGCCTCCGATGGCCCAGGTCAGCACTGGACAGCAACGGGTGTGTGTGTGTGTGTGAGTGTGAGTGTGAGTGTGAGTGCGTGTGAGTGTGTGTGCACACGCTGTCCCCCCAGCCAGAGTGTCAGCCGCGGCCAGGTGTGATTTTGCGTGTCTGCACGCCTGTAGCCGACACCCTGCCTGCCTAGCACGTGGCCAGTGCCTCAGCACCAGCTCCACCAGCTCCGCCGTCTCCTCCCCGAGAACCCCATGTGGACTGGTGTCCTAGCACGTAGCTCTCAGCTCTGCAATTATTTGTTTACACGTCTGCCTCTCTGCCAGACTGCGACTCCCCTCCCCCTCCCCAGGGCGGGCGCCATGCTGGGTCTGATTCATCTCCCCATCCCGCACACAGTCGATGCTCAAGACACAAAATATATTGTGTCCCGGCACATGAGGTGCCCCCGGGACTGGATTTGAACTGTGGCCGGTGTGGCTCAGTGGGTAGAGCGTCGGCCTGTGGATCGAAGGGTCCTGGGTTCGATTCTAGTCAAGGGTGCATGCCCCAAGTGGAGGGCTCGATCCCCAGTGTGAGGCGTGCAGGAGGCAGCTGATCTGTGATTCTCTCTCATCATTGATGTTTCCCTCTCTCTCTCTCTCTCTCTCTCTCGCTTTCTCTCTGAAATCAATAATAAAATATATATGTATATGAAACAGGCAGAGGAAGGATGGGGATGGAGGGTGTGACACTGAGTCATTCATTCATTCCTTGGGTCATTCGATCCATCTCGAGGCGAGCACCTGGGCTGGATGCCGCAGGCTTGGGGAAAACGGATCCATCATTCATTCACTCATTCACTCACTCACTCACTCAACCACGATGCCTCTAGCACCCGCGGTCGGCAAACCCATTAGTCCACGAGAGCCAAACACCAACAGGACCACCACGAAAATGTCTTTGGAGAGCCACATTTTTTAAACTTAAACTCCTTCTAACTCCACTTCTTCAACCTAGACTCGCCCAGGCCGTGGTATTTTGTGGAAGGGCCACACTCAAGGGGCCAAAGAGCCGCATGTGGCTCGCGAGCCGCAGTTTGCTGGCCACGGCTCTAGCCTACCATGTGCTGGGGCAGTGGAGCAGTGGACGGGTCAGACTGAGCTCACAGCCTTGACATGGACCTGACCATCACCCCCCCGGCCTAGCCGGGCATGCCAGAGGGCCAGGGGAGCAGAGAGTGAGGAATGCCCGCCCAGCGCTGGGCCTTAAGGTCTGGGAGGGCACCCAGAGGAGGGAAGCAGGAAAAGACCTCATGTGTGCAGAGCATCTGTTCGTGAAAGCACCTGGCCAAGAGCAAAGAAAAAACAAACAAACAAACAAAAAAACCCAAAACTCAGCCCCTTGCCAGAACCGGTGTGGCTCAGTGGATAGAGCGTCGGCCTGCGGACTGGAAGGTCCCAGGTTCGATTTCGGTCAAGGGCATGTGCCTTGGTTGTGGGCACATCCCCAGTGGGGGGTGTGCAGGAGGCAGCTGGTCGATGTTTCCCACTCATCGATGTTTCTAGCTCTCTATCCCTCTCTCTTCCTCTCTGTAAAAAAAAAAAAAATCAATAAAATAAAATATATTTAACACAAAAAACAAAAACTCAGCCCCTGGGTCCTTTGTGGCTGACCCATTTCACAGACGGGGCAGGAGAAGGCCATGGAGGGAGGAAGTGGCTGGCTCGTCTGACGTGCCGAAGGGAACCGTTCTCCCTTTTAATTCTCCGTTATGACGTCTCCCCTGCTCGAATGAGTGGTGTGGCTTGCACCTCCTGACGGGACCCTGACAGATTATGGTTATGGTAATGGCGATAATTATTATTATGATCGCAGCTGCCTTCCCACGATGAGCACTTAATATATAGGGTCTCTCATCCCCTTCCATCAGCGGGTGCCATTCCCACTGCAGGGAGAGGGCGGAGCCTCTGAGAGGGGAGTGGGGGGCAGGGCTTGTATGGGGGGCCCCAGGCTGCCCCCAGGCCATGCATGATAAATGGATGGAGGACGGATGGATGGATGGAGGGACGGATGGATGGACGGACAGACGGACGGATGGATGGATGGAGGGACGGATGGATGGACGGACAGACGGACGGATGGATGGATGGCTGAGGAAGCCAGGGGCTGAGGCAGAGGCCGGGTCGGGGAGCGGGAGAGACAGAAGCACCGTGTGGTCAGGTTTGACAAACACCCAGTCCGCCCTCTGCGGGCGCCAAGCAGACTGCGTGCTGCCACCCTGGCAGCATGTGGCCACCTGCCAATCCCAGCGCTGCGAGGGCTGGTGAGGCGGAGGGGGCGGGCTGCTCTGGAGACGGAGCAGGGGGGAGGGGGAAGGGGCTGTGGACCGGCAGCAGTGGCCAGGCCCTGTCCTCTCAGGCCCCCGTGGTCAGCATCCCGGGGGTTGGGGGGGGTGGTAGGGAGCCTTTGGAGATGGGGGGGGAGGCTGAGGCTCCGGAGGGCTCCTGTCCAGGGACCCTGCCACACAAGGAGCAAAGGGGCCGGTCATCTGCTCCTGCCAACCCCACTGGCCCAGCGGAACCGGAACCGGGACCGGAACCGGGACCGGAACCAGAACCGGAACCGAGACCCTCGGCCAGCTCCTTGCAGGCCGCCTCCACCTGCTGGTCCTGTATTGCTGCCACTTACAACACACTGTCCCGGGCGCGGGGGGAGGGGGCAGGGCGGCCAGGGGCTGGGCTGGGCCTCTCCTCTGCCCCCTGCAGGGCAGGCCCCACCCTCCCCCCCATGCACCGGTGCTCAGCAGGCGGCTGAACGGAGACGGACGCACATGAGACAGAACCGCGGGCTAACTGACCCGTCCGGTGACGGCCTGGACTCTCTCCGCCCTGGCCATGCCCCGGCCCGGGGCGCCCTCCCCCTGTCCCCGCCTCAGCCCACACACCTTTCTACTCCGCTGACACCTGCTCCCCTGAGACAGGTCCTCACGGGGGCTCCCACAGGGACCGGGTCCCGGGAGCTCCCTCTGAGCACGGCCCCTGACCTGGGGGCTGCCCGCTCGCTCACTCCCTGGTCCCCGGCACCCAGTTCCCGGCCGGACACAGATGATGCTCAGTAAGTACTTGTTGGACGGACAGATGGGTGGATGGATGGATGGACGGATGGACGAATGGATGGATGGAGGATGGATGGATGGATGGATGGACGGAGGGATGGATGGACAGACGGAGGGATGGATGGATGGATGGATGGACAGACAGACGGACAGATGGATGGATGGACGGAGGGATGGATGGATGGACGGATGGACGGAGGGATGGATGGATGGATGGATGGACAGACGGATGGACGGACGGATGGATGGACAGACGGACAGATGGACGGATGGATGGATGGACGAATGGATGGATGGACGGACAGATGGATGGATGGATGGATGGACAGATGGACGGATGGACGGATGGATGGACGGATGGATAGAGGACGGACGGACGGACGGACGGACGGACAGAGAAGGGGCAGACCTTGTTGTAGAGGGCGCAGATGTGCAGGGCGGTGTTCCCCGAGGCGTTCTGGGCTCCGGGCTCCGCCCCGTAGAAGAGCAGGTGCTCCAGGTGCTGCGAGTGGCCCCGCTGGCAGGCCTGGGGGCCGGGGCCGGGGCCGGTCAGAGCCCCCGCTGGGCTGGGCGCCCTGCTCCGCCGCCCTCTCCCTCCTGCCTGCTCCCTCTTGGCGACCCAGGTCACTGCGAGGCCCAGGAGTCCAGCCTGGGCCCTCGGGAGCCCCAGACGCCGTCCCCACCCATGTTCCCTCCGGGTTCCGGTGTGGACACCCCCATGCACCCTCATCTCCACCCTCTGGGAGGCCCCGAGCACCCGGATCCCCAGCCCCCGGGACCAGGGTCCCTGATCTGGGGCCCCTGTGGGCCCAGGCACCCGCCCCGTGCCCAGCTCCGCCCTCCGCCCCCCTGCCCCCCCCAAGGCGGAGCACCTGGTGGATCTCCTGCCAGCCGTTCTCGTCGGCCACGCCCAGCTGCGCCCGGTTGTACAGCAGCAGCTCGCAGCAGCGGGGGTCGCCCCCCACCATGGCCGTGTGGAACAGCGGGGTGAGCCCTCGGCGGTCCTTGTAGTTGGGGGAGCCCCCGAGGTCCAGGAGGGCCTGGGACAAGACAGACAACGGTCGCGGGAGGACTGGCTCCTTCTGCAAAGCCACAGTTCTGTCCCGATGCCCTTGTGCGACCCTGAGCGACCTTGAGCCTGGCCCTTGCTCTCTCTGAGCCTCCCCCGCCCCCTGGGGACCGGGAGGGGACCGGGAGGAGGCCTGCAGGCCAGCTGCCCCCTCGGCTGACGCAGGGTGAGCTGTTGAGGGGACCCGGAACCGCGTGCCCGTCCACTTGGTGGGATGGACGCGGGGACAAAGGGTGGAGCGGAGTGTGGCCGCAGGAGACCCTGGACCAGGGAGGAGGTCTTATTGGGATCGAGATCCAAGAATGGGGCCCAGGAGGAGCTGTGGAAGGAGCACGTGTGGTTCGGGGCGAGCGGGCCGGGCTCGCTGGGCAGGGGCTCCGGGGCAGGGAGGGTCCCACTCAAGGAACCCCTCCGGGCCCCGGAGGCTGGAGGCATTGAACGGTATTAGGACGGCTTGGCAGCGCCCTGTGGGAGGACGGCCACGGCCGCATCCCCCAAACTCCCCAGCCACAGAGGGTAGTGAGCCCAGGAAGCCCAAGGTTTTCGTTTTTAAATATATTTCAGAGATTATGTGATACCATAATCAATAAATTTTTTAAAAGAAAATAATATATATTTTTTCTATTTTAAAAAAAATTATATATATATATATCAGAGAGGAAGGGAGAGGGGTGGGGAGAGAGAAGAGAAACACTCATGATGAGAGAGAATCATTGATCAGCTGCCTCCTGCATGCCCCACACTGGGGATCCAGCCCACAACCCGGGTAGGTGCCCTGACCGGGAATCGAACCCGGACCTCCCAGTTCGGGGGGTCTATGCTGAACCACTGAGCCACACTGGCCGGGCACCAGAAGCCTACATTTTGATTTCCGTTCACTTTCGTCAATTGAGATCTAAATGGCCCAGGTGGCTAGTGGCTACTAGACCGGACGGGGAGGTCTGGATCTGGGGGCGGGGGGGGGGGACAGTGCATTTTGGGGGGACATTAAGAGGGTCTGTGGGTTCCAGGGTATGTAAGAGGTGTGTTGGCTGGATTTGACTACGTTTGGGGTTCTTTTTATTGATTTCAGAGAGGAAGGGAGAGGGACAGAGAGATAGCAACAGCAATGATGAGAGAGAAGCCGAAACCGGTTTGGCTTCAGTGGATAGAGTGTCAGCCTGCAGACTGAAGGGTCCCAGGTTCGATTCCGGTCAAGGGCATGTACCTTGGTTGGAGGCACATCCCCAGTGAGGAGTGTGCAGGAGGCAGCTGATCGATGTTTCTAACTCTCTATCCCTCTCCCTTTCTCTCTGTATAAAATCAATTATATATATATATATATATATATATATATATATATATATATTTTTTTTTTTTTTTAAAGGAAATAGTATTTTAAAATAAGACTGTGTAAGCTGACTCCGTGAATGTACTCTGTGGGTAGATGCGGCTCCTCTGTTTGAGAGGAGGGGCAGTGCCGGCTTGTGAGGGAGGGTGTGTGTGCTCGGGGAGTGACCACTGGGTGAAGCGCGGAAGGGGCTGTGTGTGCAGGTGTGTGTGTGTGTGTGTGTGTGTGTGTGGAGGAGGGTCTCTATCTGGGGGCAAAACAGGGAGCTCCTGGTGCATTTCAAAGGGCAGGAGGAGGGGGGTGTACCCCTCAGGGAGACAATGGCAGGGTGCTTGCTGCTGGGTCAGAGGGAATGGGGGACACCAAGAATTTGGGTGTCGGGAGAGTCATGTCATCGACCTGGGCGCAGGGCATTACCAGCTGTAATGGGAGCATGTGTGGGAGGCAACCCATCGATGTCTCTCTCTCTCTCCCTCTCCCTCCCTCCTTCCCTCCCTCTCCCTCTCCTCCCTCCTTTCCACTCTCTCTAGAAGTCAATGGCGGGGGTGGGGGGGGGAATATCCTTGGGTGAAGATAGAAAAGAAGCCAAAACCGGTTTGGCTCAGTGGATAGAGCATCGGCCTGTGGACTGAAGGGTCCCAGGTTCGATTCCGGTCAAGGGCATGTACTTTGGTTGTGGGCACATCCCCAGTAAGATGTGTGTGTGTGTGGGGGGGGGGGTGCAGGAGGCAGCTGATCGAATTTTCTATCCCTCTCTCTATCCCTCTCTCTTCCTCTCTGTAAATATATCAATAAATTGTATTTTTTTATTTTTATTTTTTAAAAGAAAGGGCTGGATGGCTCAGTAGATTAGAACATCGTCCTAAGACACCAAGGTTGTAGGGTTGATCCCTGTGTGACTAGCAGCTGTCGCTGGTCCTGAGCTGGGCGGTGGCTGCACCTGGGGCCGGAGCGGGGGGAATCTCAGACCAGTGGGAGGAGGGACGAGGGAGCGGGAGGCAGAGGGAGGGCGTGGGGCCATTGGCCGGGGACAGTCTGTGTGGGGGACACGGCCGCGCGGGGGTGCCTCGGGCCTGCGGGCGGGCCCCGGGGGGGCTGGCGCCTCACCGTGAGCGCCAGGCAGTGCCGGGCACACGCGGCCTTGTGCAGAGCCGTCATGCCATCGCGGGCCCGGAAGTCGATGTGGGCCCCGCCCAGGCACAGGGTTCGAATCACGTCTACGGAGCCTTCCGTCTGGGCAGCCAGCGTCAGGGGGGTCTCTGGGGGTGAGACGCCCACAGTCAGCGCCCACAGTCAGCGGCAGCCCCCCGGCGGGCCTGGCGGGGGCGCCCCGCCCCCGCCCCCTCCCCCCAGGCCCCTGGCCCCGGGCGCACCTCCGGAATCCGAGTCATGGTAGTTGGGGTCCAGACCCTTGTCCAGCAGCCGCGCCACCTTGTCCGACGTCCCGAGCTGCACGTACTCCAGGAACTTCTTCAGGCCGGTCTGAGGGTGGACAGGAGCGAGGACAGGCCCGTGAGGGGGCTGGGAGAGGGGGGGGAGGGGGGGAGCTGGGGTCCCCAGGGACATACACGGCGGCCACGCCAGGCACAGAGGGTCCCTAATAGCCACTTCTTTAAGAAAGAAACGGGGCTGAGACCGGTTTGGCTCCATGGATAGAGCGTCGGCCTGCGGACTGAAAGGTCCCGGGTTCGATTCCGGGCAAGGGCATGTACCTTGGTTGCGGGCACATCCCCGGTAGGGGGTGTGCAAGAGGCAGCTGGTCGATGGTTCTCTCTCATCGATGTTTCTAACTCTCTATCCCTCTCTCTTCTTCTCTGTGAAAAATCAATAAAATATATGAAAAAATAAAGAAAGAAACGGGGTCCCCAGCCGGCGTAGCTCAGTGACCGAGCGCCGACCTATGAACCAGGAGGTCACGGTTCGATTCCCGGTCAGGGCACACACCCGGGTGGTGGGCTCGATCCCCTGTAGGGAGTGTGTAAGAGGCAGCCGGTCAATGATTCTCTCTCATCATTGATGTTTCTCTCTCTCTCTCTCTCTCTCTCTCTCTCTTCCTTCCTCTCTGAAATCAATAAAAATATATTTTAAAAAGTGAAGGGGGCCGGGACCGGTTTGGCTCAATGGATAGAGCGTCGGCTTGGGGACTGAAGGGTCCCGGGTTCGATTCCGGTCGGGGGCATGTACCTTGGTTGCGGGCACATCCCCAGTACGGGGTGTGCAAGAGGCAGCTGATCGATGACTCTCTCTCTCATCGATGTTTCTAACTCTCTATCTCTCTCCCTTCCTCTCTGTACAAAATCAATAAAATAAAATAAATAAATAAATAAATAAAAAAGTAAAGGGGGCCCTAGCTGGTTTGGCTCAGGGGTTGGAGCATCGGCCCTTGGTCTGAAGGGCCTCAGGTTCGATTCCCAGTAAAAGGCGCATGCTTCAGCTGCAGGTTCCCCAGCCCCGGTGCGAGCATGTGTGGGAGGCAACCAATCAAAGTGTCTCTCTCACATCAATGTTTCTCTCTCCCTCTCCCTCTCCCTCTCCCTCTCCCTCTCCTCCCTTCTTTCCACTCTCTCTAGAAGTCAAGTGAGGGGAAAAATAATCCTTGGGTGAAGATTTTAAAAAACAATAAAAGAAAAGACAGGGAACAGCGTGGATGGATAGTTCAGCAGGTTAGAACATCGTCCTAAAACACCAAGGTTGTGGGTTTGATCCCCGGTCAGGGCACATACAAGAATCAACCAATAAGCTGAGACCGGTTTGGCTCAGTGGATAGAGCATCGGCTTGGGGACTGAAAGGTCCCGGGTTCGATTCCGGTCAGGGGCATGTACCTTGGTTGCGGGCATATACCCAGTGGGGGGTGTGCAAGAGGCAGCTGATGGATGACTCTCTCACATCGATGTTTCTAGCTCTCTGTCTCTCTCCCTTCCTCTCTGTACAAAATCAATAAAATATATTTTTAAAAAAAGAGAAAGAATCAACCAATAAGTGGGACAACACATTGATGTTTCCCTCCCTCCCTCCTCTCTCTCTTTTTCTCATCAACCAACCAATAAATAAAACGTTTAATTATTAAAAAAAAAAATGCGCTGGCTGGTGTGTCTCAGCTGGTTGAGAGCCATCCCTTACACCAAGAGGCCACAGGTTCAGGTCAGGGTTCGATCGCCAGCAAGGGGGCGTGCAGGAGGCAGCGGATCAATGTGTCTCTCTCACTGATGTTTCTTTGAAGTCTGGCCTGCATTTCACACGCACAGCCTGGCTGAGCTTGGGGACCCACCACAAGTGCTGGTGCTGGCGAGCTGGGTATGGCCAGTGGCTCCCACCGTGGGCAGCACAGGTGTGGAGGGATGGGATATTTGGGGAAGAACTAGACTGCATGAATGCTGCAGGAGGGATGAGGAGGAATCCCCAAATGACAAGGATTCTTCACTGTTTTTTTTGTGTTTTTTAAAATATATTTTACTGTTTGTTTGTTTTTTTACAGAGAGGAAGGGAGAGGGATAGAGAGAAACACCGATGAGAGAGAAACATCCATCAGCTTCCTCCTGCACATCCCCCACTAGGGATGTGCCCGCAACAAAGATACATGCCCTTGACCAGAATCGAACCTGGGACCCTTCAGTCCACAGGCAGATGCTCTATTCACTGAGCCAAACTGGTTAGGGCCCTTCACTGTTAAAAAATAAATAAAAAATTATTGTTTTCAGAGAAGAAGGGAGAGGGGGAGAGGGAGAGAGAGAAACATCAACGAAGAGAGAGTCATTGATGGACTGCCTGCTGCACGCCCCCTACTGGGGATCCAGCATGGTAACCTGGGCGTGTGCCCTGACCGGGAATTGAACCCTGACCTCCTGGCTCATAGGTCGGTGCTCAAACCCTGAGCCACGTCCGCTGGGCTTCACTTCACTGTGACCAAAGCAGCCCCTTGGCTGCCTCCCGGCTTTTCGGGACCAGGAGAGACACATGGTCAGTCCGAGCCCGGGAAGGCCAGGCGCCTGGAGGACGGATATGGCTGGGGCCGGGGCATCTCTGGGTCTGGCAGAGACTCGGGCCGAGGGATGGGGGGACTCGGGGTACCTATGAATCAGTCCCAGGCAGAGGGACACTGGATGTCACCGTCCAGGCTCAGGGGGCGAGGGGCCCTGCACGGATATGAGGGGCCCAGGAGACGGGACAGGAGAGTCCGGGGATGAAGCCGGTGGGAGCCGGGCGGCAGTGGGGTGAGGGGTCCAGGCACGGAATGAGGGGCCCGAGGGGAGGTTAAGGAGTGACGATACAGAGAGGGGGGCACGGGGGCTCTCCTGGCAGAGGAACAAAAGGGTCGAGGCCCGTGGGGGGCTGTCAGGAAGAGGTGGGGGAGCTGTGGCTGGGCCGTGGGCTCGGCAGGGCACAGGTGACGGGGGGGGGGGGGGGGGGGGGGAGACAGGTGCCCGCAGGGCGCTCTCACCTTGGTGTGCAGCTTGGCCAGCTGCTTCTCGTCCAGGTTGGTCTGTTTGTACACGCGGGTCTTGTACCGGAACTGGGGCGGGGGGGGAAGGGTGAGGGGGGGAGACAGAGGCCAGAGTCAGGGCCTGGGGAGGAGGCGGGACTGCCCCTGAGCTCAGGGCTGGGGTGCAAGCAGCCGCAGCCTGGGCTAGGGGGTGGGGGGGGCGGAGGGGTGCAGGCTCACTGTGAGGGCGCAGGCCTACTGTGTGGGAACAGGTCTGCTGTGGGGGTGCAGGCTCACTGTGGGGGTGCAGGCTCACTGTGGGGGTGCAGGCCTACTGTGTGGGAACAGGTCTGCTGTGTGGGTGCAGGCCCGCTGTGGGGGCGCAGGCCCGCTGTGGGGGCGCAGGCCTACTGTGTGGGCACAGGTCTATTGTGGGGGTGCAGGCCTACTGTGTGGGCACAGGTCTATTGTGGGGGCGCAGGCCTACTGTGGGGGTGCAGGCCTACTGTGGGGGCGCAGGCCTACTGTGGGGGTGCAGGCCTACTGTGGGGGCGCAGGCCTACTGTGGGGGTGCAGGCCTACTGTGGGGGTGCAGGCCTACTGTGGTGATGCAGGCATACTGTGGGGGCACAGGCTGTGGGGGTGCAGGCATACTGTGTGGGCACAGGCTGTGGGGGTGCAGGCATACTGTGGCGCACTGTGGGGGTGCAGGGTGGTGATGCAGGCCTACTGTGTGGGCACAGGCCTACTGTGGGGGCGCAGGCCTACTGTGGGGGCGCAGGCCTACTGTGGGGGTGCAGGCCTACTGTGTGGGCACAGGCCTACTGTGGGGGTGCAGGCCTACTGTGTGGGCACAGGCCTGCTGTGGTGATGCAGGCCTACTGTGTGGGCACAGGCCTACTGTGGGGGCGCAGGCCTACTGTGAGGGCACAGGCCTACTGTAGTGATGCAGGCATACTGTGGGGGCACAGGTCTACTGTGTGGGCACAGGCCCGCGGAGTGGGTGCAAACTTTAAGGGAACGTCCTGAAAACACCTGCCACAACTAGGACTCCTCCCCCAGTGAGACGGGGAGGGGAAGCCGGGAGCGGGGACGGGGCGGGGCGTTCCCAAGGCCGCTCTGCCGCTCGGAGAACCGCCGTCCCTGGGCCTGGGCCGTGGGCCCCGCTGACGCCCGCCCGGGCGGTTCTCCGGGGCCGGGGGTCACCAGGGTCCCTGCTCGGCCCCCGTGGCGGGGAGGGGGGCTGGAGGGGCCGCTGTGTGTGTGGCCGGCCGGCCTCCGCCCCCGGGGGAGGCTGGGGGCTCACCTCCAGGTAGGGCACCCCCTTCTCGAAGGACTGGGGGTACTCCCGCAGCAGCCGCTCCTCCTCCAGGAAGTTGGCGTCGCGGCCGGAGGCGGCGGGCTGGAAGAGGCCGTAGTTGAGCACGTCCTGCAGGCTCTCGCTCAGGGCGCACAGCACCTGCTGCTTGGCCGTCCAGATGGTGGCGTCAGGGTTGAAGCGCAGGCATTTCTGGCGGGAAGAGGCGGCCGGGCCGCGGGGAGGGCCTGAGCGGGTCTGGGAGGGGGCGGGGGGGGGGGATGCTGGGACAGGCGGGGAGCCGGGGGGCCGGGGGGCGGCCTCCGGGGGACCGGTCACTCACTGTCTGGTGCAGGTCGGGGATGCCGATCCTGAAGACCATCATGCTGAAGTGGGCGTCGTCCAGGGAGGACATGGAGCGGCCCTGGAAGCCTCCGGCCGAGGCCAGGCTACCAGGCGCCCCGCCGCTGCCCCGGCCCCGCGTCCCCTGGGGGCCTGTCCCGGGCCCGTCGGGGGAGCTGTCGGACTCCGAGCCGCCCTCGGGGCACTCGCTGGCGCTGCGGCGTTCCTCGTCCTCGCTCGAGGCGGGGCTGTGGGTCATCGTGGGGCCACGGGGCGATGGGGGACGGCAGCATCACAGGTCGCTGTGGGGGTGGCGCCGGCGTGGGGGGTGGGGTGGGAGGCAAGGGTGGCCGTCAGCCTCGGAGCCCCGACCCTTCAGAGGCCCAGGAGTCCAGGCCAGTGGCCCCACACTGCCGGAGGCCCAGGCCCGGAGGCCGGACACACCCCCAGACGCTCCCGCCGTCACCCCGCCTGCGCACACACACCACCCCCCCCCCCCACGCCTGCCACGCTGCCAGCACGCGTCTCCTTCCCTGCCCTTGGCCCTGCGCGCAGCCCCCGCCCCTCCTGCGCCCCACTTTGCCGCTGGGTCAGCGTGCTGGTGTCCCAGAAACCGCAGAATCACCGCGGGAGCTGCTGGCCCACTTTGCCGGGCCACGGCGAGGGCGGCTAAAATTAGCCGGGGACAGACAGGTGGACGGACGGCCCACCGGCACCCTGCCCTCCTGCCCCGGCCTGGCCCTCACCCGGCGGCCTCCTGCCCTCTCCCTGACTCGGGGGTGGGGGGTGGGGGGGGCGGTGGATAGGGATGTGGGGGGGGGGGGAGGCGGGGGAATGGGGCTGAGAGGTAGTAAGGGAGGCAGGGAGGTGTCCTGAGCCCCGGCAGCGGAGCGGGAGCCACGTGGGCCCGGAGTGGGTGGAGCTGGTGACTCCGCGGAGGGGTGGCTGGAAACGTGTGCGGGGGAACCAGCGTCCCGGGGGGCACCGGATGGAGTGCCATGGGGCGGAGCACCATGCATGGGGTGTCCCCGAGGGAGCCGCAGGAGGGGCCTGTGCAGGTTGTGGGGGGCATGTGAGAGGGTGTGTGTGTGGGGGGGGGGCTGGGGAGGCGGCCCAGGGAGGGCTGTCCAGGGGGCAGGGGCGTGGTGGCCTGTGTCGGTGGGGGTTTGGGGGTGACTGTGGGCATGTTTGAGAACAGGTGATGCAGGGTGAAGGTGGGCCAGCACCATCTGCCACTGGTGGCCCCACTCTGAGGGGGGGTGAGTGGGGGGAGGGATGAGTGGGGGGGGAGGGGAAGGGGCCGGGGTGGGGTCACCTCCCCATCCCTCCTCTTCCCCAGTGAGGCAGCCTCAGGGAAGCGGGTCCCCAGTGGGGTCCGCTTGGCTCCCAGTCGCCCCCACTCCTACCCGGGCACCACCACCGCCGGAAACCAGAATGCCTGGCCTGGTCCCTCCCCCTACCCCCCCCCCCACCGGCCCGGCTCCGCACCGTTGCCATGGAGATGGGAAGCAGTGAGGGGACTGCTGACTTTGGGGGAGTGGGGATGGGCTGGCGGGAGGGGGGGGAGGCAAAATGTTGTGTGCGCGGGGAGACTTCCAAGAGCTGTGGGCGAGCCGGCAGCACCGCCGGCCAACCGCACCCCCACGCGGGCTCCGGCCCGTGCGCCCCCCTTCCCCGCGCCCCACCCGCCGGCCCGCCAGGTACCGGGCGGCGCGGCCCCTCCTCGCCCTGGCGGAACCCCGCGGAACCCCGAGGAACCCCCGCGTCCCCCATCTCCGCGCGGCCCCACCCCTGCGCCTCCCAACAGGGGGGGCCCGCGGCCACTCCCCCTCGGCTGCCCCTGGCTGACCTCCAGCGCCCCCCCAAAACCCCCCCGGCGTGGGAGGGGGTGCCCCTGGGCCGCAGGCAGAGCTGGGCGGGCGCCGCCCCCCGAACCCCGGCCCAGCCGGCCCCTCCCCCGCGGGCACCCCGCGCCGGGGCGGCATGAATCAAACGCGCGGCGGCGGCTAAGAATAGCGGGCACGCAGCTGGCACCGGGACGGCTGGGAGCCGGCAGGCGCGGGGGGATGGAGAGAGGGGGCGCCCGGGGGCCGGGGCCGGGCCGGGGGCGGCGGGGCGGCCGGCGGGGGGCCCGGGGGGCGGGGAGGAGGCGGGGGAGGCGGGCGGGGAGCGGGCCCGGGTCCGGGGAGCCCGCGGGGGAGAGAGCCCGGGGGAGCCGGGCCCCGGGGGCGGGGGCCGAGGGGGCGCGCGGGCCGGTGGGTGCGGAGGGGGAGCCGGCGCTGGGGGGGGGGGGCGGAGGGGATGTGGAGGCGCCGGAAGGAGAAGCAGAAACTAGAAGGGGGTCGAAGGGGGCGGAGGAGGCCGAAGCCAGACCCTCGCCGAGGGGGTGGGCGCCGGGTGATGGGGGAGGGGCCGGGGCGGGGGGGCGGGGGAGTGGCCGGGCCGGGCCGGGGGCGGGAGGGGGCTCGGGGCCGGGGTCCTGTCGGCGGGGCATGGGGGCGCATCCTCCCACCCAGCCGGCCATCTGGGACCGGGCACCCGGGACCCGGGCGTCACCCAATTTGGCGTCGCCCGGGGCAACGGTCCCCTCCCCTCCCCGCACCCCCAACCCCCACCCCCTCCGTTCGCCGGGGCCCGGAGCCCGCCGCGCGCGCGGCCAAGGACGTCCGGGCGCCCCCGCCCCCTCCCGCCTCCCCAGCCCCGAACCCCCCGAACCCCGCGGCGCCCCGAACCCCCGGCTCCCCGGCCCCCTTACCTGCCTGGCGGGGCTGCTGAGTCCCGGTCGGCGGCGCCCGCAGCCCCTCCCCCCTCCCCCCACCCCCCTCCCCCGGAGCCGGGGGACCCTCAGGCCATGCCCCACCGCCCCGCGGGGCGAGCGGGCCGGGAAGGGGGCGGTGGGGCCGGGGGAGGGCGGGGGCCGCGGACCTCAGCCCCGCCCGGGACCGGGCCGGCCAGCCGCAGGGCGAGCCCTCGCAGCCGCGGCCGCCGCGCCCCTCCCGGCTCGCCCGCCCCGGCTCGGTCAGGTCCGGCCCGGCCGCTCCGGGCGCCGCGGCTCCGCCGGCTCTTCCTCCTCCTCCTCCTCCTCCCGGGCCGCCGCGCCCGCTCCTGCCTCCGCGGGCTCCCTGCTCCTCGCTCTCTCGCTCTCGCCGTCTCTCCCTCACCCGGTCTCTCTCTCTCTCTCTCTCGGTTTCCCTCCCCCTTTCCCTCCCTCCGCCCTCTCCCCTCCCTCCGGGAGCCAGCGGCGGAGACATCGCCCCTCCCCGCGCCCCCAAACCTCGCCCATCCCCCCCCCGCCGGCTCCGCCCCAATCCCCTCCCCTCCCCCCTCCCCTCCCCTCCCCCCCACTCCTCTTCGCCACCGGATCCCGGACCCGGACTCCACCCCTGCTGGCCCCCCAAACCCCCCACACCAGAGGGCCCCGCCCCCCTAACGGTCCCCCCCCTCCGCACCCACACCCCGGGACCACCCCTTCCCGGAGCCCCGCCCACCCTCTCCGCACACAGTAGGGCGCAATCAATCTCGGTTGCTGAACTGACACCCTCTAGCTGGATCCTGTGAGCTGCTGACTCCCGCGCTGCCCCCCCCCCCCCAAGGCGCACACACCCCTTCTCCCCAGACACAGGTGCAGGGGCGCGGGCTGGCCCGCAGGTGCAGACACCGCACATGCGCAGCCTCCGCAGCGGCCCTGCCTGCGTGTGCGATGCCGCAAACGCCCTCCGCACGCGGGACCTGCACATCGCACACCTGTGCACCCATGCACCCCCACGCCCCACAGGCACCCCGCGGGCACGCTCAGGCCTCCAGATCACACGCACCCTCAAAGCCCACACACACTTGTAGGGAGATGTGTGCATGCATGCGCCCCCATCACACCCACCCAGCCACCTCCCGCACCCTGCACCACCCAGGTGTGCACACGCCCATTCAGATTCGGGCAACGGAGGGGGGGGGGCGTCCCCCCCCTCCCCCACAGCTGCCCTGCGTGACGAATGCTGACGGTTCATGAGCACTTCCTGTGTGAGGGGCTCCGGTCTGGATTTACTCACAGGCTTCTCCCATTCTCCCACCCACCCATGGGCCAGGGGGGGACCCCACCACCCCGTTTTCCAGAGGTGGAAATGGAGGTTCAGAGAGGCCAAGCCGCTTACTTACTTACCCAAGGTTACCCAGGAGGAGCCAGGGGTCAGGGACCGGTAGGGGGGCTCAGAGGCTCCCGGTCTTCACCCCGCCATGGTGCACCCACCGTGGGGAGCACCATGGCTGCATAGTCCCTCTCCCCGCTCAGCTGCCTGGTGCCCCGGAGAATGGCCCCCCTAGCCCTGCCTCGGACCTTCCTCCCGGCTCCCTCCGACAGCACCCCGGGTGCCTCCGGAGGCGCCTCCAGCTGCGGGTGCCTCTGCGGGAGCCCGAGCAGGTGCCAGCCCAGCTCCGGGCAGCCCCCCCCTCTGGTTCACACCCACCCGGCAGCCCAGGTGCTGAGCAGCTGGGCCCGGGAGAGAGAGAACAGCTGCCCGCGTGGTGACATCGGCGAGAGAGGCTGTGCACCCGTCTGCGGGGTACGAGGCCTCTCCCGGTCTGAGCCTCCCGGCTGGAGGCCTGTGGCTGCTGCGGAGGGGTCCCCGGCACCCTCTGAGGTGGCAGCAGCCTGCCCAAGGTCACACTGCCCTCTGCTTTCTTTCTTTTCTTTTAAAATATATTTTATTGATTTTTTTTTTTTTTTTTTTTTTTTTTTTTACAGAGAGGAAGAGAGAGGGATAGAGAGCTTGAAACATCGATCAGCTGCCTCCCGCACACCCCCTACTGGGGATGTGCCCGCAACCAAGGTACATGCCCTTGCCGGGAATCGAACCTGGGACCCTTCAGTCCACAGGCCGACGCTCTGTCCACTGAGCCAACCCGGTTTTCGGTATGCCCTCTGCTTTCCTGGAAGAGGAAGCCTGGGCACATTATGTCCAGGGCCCCCTCCTGGGGCTCCCAGCAGCCGGGGGCGGGTGCCCTGCTCTTGCTTAGGAGCTGGAAGCCTTGCCCAGCTGCCTCCATGCTGGTGACCTCCAGCAGGCTGTTGTCCCCTTGCTGAGCCTTGGTTTCCTTCCTTGAAGCCTGGGCCCTGGCACCCCTGGCTGGTGAGCTCCATGCTCGCTGGCACCACCGGCCGGGCCAGCTCTGGGAAAGCCCTGCATGAGTCACGAGCCTGGCATGGAGGGGGCATGGCGTGGCCTCTCGCTTCTCCTGCCTGCGCATCCTCCCTCCCTCTGCCCTCACCGCCTGCCTCATCCACCCCAGCCCCTCCCGGGGCCCCTCTGCCTCTGCCTCAGCCGCGGTGGCCAAGCTTCCCATCGCCCGGCGAAGCGACCACCGTGCCATGAAGGGCTTCTTCCTTTCTCACTCAGCAAACTGGTGGCGCACCTACTATGTGCTGGGTTGGCCCTGTGCTAGCTCTGGGGATCCAGCAGTACACCAGAACCCCTGCTTCACTGGCAGGAGACAGACGGCAAACAAAAAACAAGCAAGCAAGACAATGCAATCCTGAGTATACTGAAAAGATAAAGAAATTTTTTTAAAATATGCTTTTATTGATTTCATTGATTTCAGAGAGGAAGGAAGTGGGGGGGGGAGAGAGAGAGAGAAACATCAATGATGAGAGAGAATCATTGATCGGCTGCCTCCTGCACACCTCCCATTGGGGATTGAGCCTGCAACCCAGGCATGTGCCCTTGACCGGAATCGAACCCGGGACCCTTCAGTCCGCAGGCCGACGCTCTATCCACCGAGCCAAACCAGCAAGGGCAAAAGGGGTGGTTTTGTTTTTTAATATATTTTTATTGATTTCAGAGAAGAAGGGAGGGAGAGATAGAAACATCAGTGATGAAAGAGAATCATTGGTCAGCTGCCTCCTGCACACCTCCCATTGGGGATTGAGCCTGCAACATGGGCATGTGCCCTTGACCAGAATCGAACCCGGGACCCTTCAGTCAGCAGGCCGACGCTCTATCCACGCAGCCAACCAGGCTGGGGCAAAAGGGACTGTTTTAATAAAGTAATTTGCAGAAGCCAGGCTTCTTTAGATAAAAAGGAAGGCCTCGCCAAAACCGGTGTGGCTCAGTGGATAGAGTGTCGGCCTGCGGACTCAAGGGTCCCGGGTTCGATTCCGGTCAGGGGCATGTACCTTGGTTGCGGGCACATCCCCAGTAGGGGGTGTGCAAGAGGCAGCTGATCGATGATTCTCTCTCATCGATGTTTCTAACTCTCTATCCCTCTCCCTTCCTCTCTGTTAAAAAAAAAAAAATTAATAAAATATATTTAAAAAAAAAAAAAAAAAAAAGGAAGGCTGAGGTTTCGGGAATGAGCAGGGGCTGGGCCTCAGAGCCTTGTTTTAGAAGGATGGAAAGCCTGGTGCTAACGCTGTGAGGTGGGAAGGAGCTCAGCATTCAGGAAGTAGCCAGGAGGGTACCCACACTCCCGCGGGGCTGGATCCTAGGGGGCAGGGGCGTGGGGGGTGATGAGCTTGCAGAATGGCAAAGGACCCGCCCTTCCCTGCCCCCTGCTCCCCGCAGGGCAGGCCAGACCCTCGCCAGGGGCGGGCTTTGGCTCCTCCTCCGCTGTGATGGGAAGCTGGGGGAGCAGGGGAGTGGGGAGTGACACGGTCTGATTTACAGCTTGGAAGCATTGCTCCGGCTGCGGCAAGCGGCGTGGATTGGATGGAGGGGCTCCGGAGGAAGGAGGGGGCGAGCGGGAGGAGGCGACTGCAGTGGTCCAGGCGGGAGATGAGCCTCGCTGACGGCTCAGAGCCCTGTGTGCACCCGGCCCAGCACCTGTCTGCCCCGCCTCCCGGAGAAAGCATCATCCTTGACCCCCACTCACCCCTCCTTCTCCCTGCCCTCTGCCCTGGCCCCTCCTCCTCCCTGCCCTCCGCCCTGGCCCCTCCTCCTCCCTCCCCTCACCCAGTGGGACCGTCTGTCTGGAGTCCCCAGTCCTGAAGGGCCTGGTCTGCAGGCCTCCAGGGAAATATATGGCAAAATGCATCCCAGCCTCCTGGGGCTGCACACGCAACCACACGCATGCTCTTCGTATGTATGTGTCCCACACACTCCCTTGTGTCTTGTTGGGGGGGCGGGGGCGACAAGAGCGTGGAGGGTGGGCTGGGAGACCTGGGGCGGAAGGCGCCCTAGAGCCTGAGGAGGGTGGGAAAGCCTCTCCCAGCGGAGTAATGACAACCCTGGAGGGATCCTGCAGTCTCTTCCCCCGCTCCCCGCCTCTGTGAGGAGTGGCCAGCGACAGAGGGGGACAGGGTCCCGGGCCAACAGCCCCCTGAGGGGGCTCCTGGGTGGGGGCCGTGTCTGCGGGATCCCTCGGAGAGCCAGCCCCGAGCTCTGCCTGCCCGTCAGAGCGGCTTTTGGCCGGGGCAGAAGGAAAGAACGGGGCGGGGTAGTGAGCACTGGAAAAGTGGGAAGAGGGAGGCCTGAGGGGGAGACACGGGGGCGGGATCCAGGCCTTGGAACGCTGGAGGTTTCCGGCCACAGAGGCAGGGCCTCGGGGGAGGGAGCCAGGGGAGGCGGGGAGAGACCCACATCGAGGAACAGAGAAGGGAGTTGGGAGGAGAGGGTCCGGGGAGGAGCTGGGAGAGGCGGGGACCGGGGGGTCTGGGGATCTGCTCACACTCCAGCCCCCAGAGACCCCTCATCCTTCCTCAGAGACATCTGCCCGCGGCCTTGGGTGCTGCGAGCCCACCCCGATGCAGGCAGCCTGGCTCCTCGGGGCCCTCGTGGTCCCCCAGCTCCTGGGTTTCGGCCACGGGGCGCGGGGGGCCGAGAGGGAGTGGGAGGGGCGCTGGGGGGGCGCCCAGGAGGAGGAGCGGGAGAGAGAGGCCCTGATGCTGAAGGTGAGTTGGGGAGTGGCTGTGGGGGCCGGATGGTGACCATGGCCTTGGGAGGGGCTGTTGGGATCGGGGAGCTGGGCCGGCGGGAGGGATGGGGGTGGGGGGGTCCAGAGGATGGGGGTGCTGGACTCACAGAAGGGACTGAGGGCAGTGAGCCAGATTACAGCTGGTGGAGGGAGAGGGGGTGGTTGGAGCATCTGGGGGGTCAGCATGGGGCGACCATCCCTTCCCCGCCTCAGCATTTACAGGAGGCCCTGGAGCTGCCCACCGCGCGGGGGGACGACAGTCTTGAGGGGACCCCGGAAGACAAAGGGGCCTGGGAGACGGAGGAGGGCCCGCAGGGGGAGGAGGAGGAAGAAGAGGAAGCCACGCCGACCCCCTCCCCCAGCCCCAGCCCCTCTCCCACCCCGGAGGACGCCATCACTTACATCCGTGAGTTATCATTAGCCTCCGCCATCCTTTCCACCAAAAGGAACTGTCCCCTCCCTGTGGGGAGGGGGAAGGGGGGACCTTTCAATTGCTTTCTGCCCAGCCCGTCCCGCCCACAACCCTGTGAGCTCTGGGTCCCGGCTTTGCCTCCCCCAAAAGCCCGGGGCCACCGACCTTCCAGGATTCCCGTGTCCGCCGGCCCACTCCCAGCCCACAAACTCGGCCCCCAGAGGCCATAGGTTCCTGTCCCTCCCGCCCCCCGCCCCGGGTCCTCCGCTCCCCTCATTCCGCCCCCACCAGGGTCCCCATCCGACGCGCGCCCTGTCCGTATGCAGTGGGCCGCCTGGCCGGCCTGGACACGGGCCTGCACCAGCTGCACGTCCGCCTGCACGTGCTGGACACCCGCGTGGTGGAGCTGACCAAGGGGCTGCGGCAGCTGCGGGAGGCGGTGGGCGACGCCCGCGACGCCGTGCAGGTCCTGCAGGAGGCGCAGGGCCGCGCGGAGCGCGAGCGCGGCCGCTTGGAGGGTGAGTCCGCACGGGGGTGCGGGGCGGGGCAAGGGGGGGGGCGATCTGGGCCTGGCGGGGGGACTGGTGGGAGGAGGAGGGGGCACGGAGAGGTCTGGGGCGAGGGGGTTCCTTGAAACTTGGGGGTGTTGGATGATGGAGAGGTTAGAGTAGCGGGGAGGGGGGATGCCGGGAGCAGGCGGGAGGTGGGGGAGAAACACTCCACACCACGCGGGAGAGCAGACCCCACTCTGCACGCACCACGCCCCCTACTGCCCGGTCCCTACAGTATCGCCCCGCCCCCGGCGGCCTTGACTCCGCCCCCTTGCTGGATCTTGTCCCCGCCTCCTCCTCCCTGACGGGCCGCGGAGTCTCTGGCCTCGCCCCTTGGGGAAAATCAGGCTCCGCCCCAACCACGCCCACAGAGGCCCTGACCCCGCCCCTCTCCCGCAGGCTGCCTGAAGGGGCTGCGCCTGGGCCACAAGTGCTTCCTGCTCTCGCGCGACTTCGAGGCGCAGGCGGCGGCGCAGGCGCGGTGCGTGGCTCGGGGCGGGAGCCTCGCGCAGCCGGCGGACCGCCAGCAGATGGAGGCGCTCGCCCGCTACCTGCGCGGGGCGCTGGCTCCCTACAACTGGCCCGTGTGGCTGGGCGTGCACGACCGGCGCGCCGAGGGCCTCTACCTCTTCGAGAACGGCCAGCGCGTGACCTTCTTCGCCTGGCACCGCGCGCCGGGCCCCGAGCCCGGCAGCCAGCCCAGCGCCGCGCCGCACCCGCTCAGCCCCGACCAGCCCAACGGCGGCGCGCTCGAGAACTGCGTGGCGCAGGCCTCGGACGACGGCTCCTGGTGGGACCACGACTGCGAGCGGCGCCTCTACTACGTCTGCGAGTTCCCCTTCTAGCGGGGCCGGTCCCCCCCTCCATCCCATCCCACCACCAGCCCTTTGCCAGGGCCGCGCGCCCAGCGAGAACGCCCTTCCCTCCCTCCCACCCTGCCTGGCGGGGCGATCCCGGAGGCGGGGGGGCTCCTGCGGGGCCGGGACCCCTTCCTTGCCTGTGTTTTTCCTGGGAGCGCCGAGCACCAGGCAGGTCCGGAGACAATAAAGCCTTGAGGGCAGTGGAAGCACTTTGGGCCTTTCCCTCGCCAGCCGCGTGGCAGGCCGGGAGAGACAAGAACCCGGCCTTGGGGTGCCTGTCCTGTTCCTCCTTTACCAGGTGTTAGTTGAACCCCAGAATCACCAGAGGAGACCACGGATGCATATTGTACAGACGGCCCTCCAGTCCTGCACACAGATGTCAGGAATACATAACTGCACACTCTTAACACCTTCACCCCGAGTGTCCCTCCCGCTCAGGGCCTTTGGGATCCAGGGCCTGTCAATCATTGTCCTGCCAGGTCTTGGCCCTGATCAGAGAAAACCCGGGAATCGCAAAGGAGCTAAAGGCTCTGACAAAGTCCTGTGAGAAAGACCTCGTTTAATTTTGTTTAGGTTTGTCTCAAGCTTGTTTGAGCAGATGGCTCCTGGGGCACCTTCAGTCCAAAGGTCAATGCTCTATCCACTGAGCCAAACCAGCTAGGGTTTCCCCACGATTTTTCATACCGTTATTCCCTGGGGCGGTGGGGACCCCCAGAAATCACCCCAGTGTCTTTCCCCCAATGCTGGCATCACGGTCTGACTCTGACAATATCATAGAAACCAAGAGGTCATTACATTTGTTCTTCCCTCAGCTGTGGCACCAACCCGCCTAAAGGGTCACCGTTGAGTCAACCAGTGACAGTCACCCCTGTCATTTCCTAAAAGGGGGGGAGCATTATGCCCCCTCCAGAGGAGGAATGAGAGGTGGGAGTGTGAGGGGGTGGCCTCTGGTCAGGAAGATGTCAATCATGGGACTGAAGACCTTGCTCACAATTCTTGCCCCTAAGCTTGTTTTCCAAGCTGGAGGGAGTTGGGGGTGGGGAGAGAGGGGGACAGCAGGATGGCACAGGCAACCAGAGGGTAGACGAGGCAGATGTTGGGTTTCTGCCTTTGCCCAGGAGGGGTTCCCCCTCATGGACTTGACATTCTGGGCAGTTAAGTGGATCGGGCAGTTCGTGGCTATATGTGCCTGGACTCTGGAGCCAGAAGGCCCAAGTTCTAGTCCTGCCTAGGACACTTCCTATGGGGCAAATGTGAGTGAGACTTCTCTCCCGCCCCTGCACTGGTCAGCCAGACTGGGGGACCGCCCTGGGGCAGGGCTGGGTATAAGCAGCTCCGTGCACCCAGCAATACCCTGGCACACGGGAGCCCCTTGAGCGAAGCCTCGAGGATGGCTGGGTGGGGCCAGGTTGGGGACCCAGAGATGCGTCGGATCTCCAACTGCTTCTCTTCCTTCCTGGCAGATGCCCCAGGCTTCCACAGGTCCAAGGCTTTCCCCATCACAAACCTCCATCGCCCTAGATGCCACTGTCAATGTCTGTCATACCAGCCTAGGAACAAGCAGCTGGGGCATGCAGAGAGGTCCGGGGTGGTGAGTGGAAGGCATTTGCAAGGAGTTTCTACATCAGATCAGCTCGCCTACATACCGCGTTCTGGGTTTATTCCCGACTCAGCTCTGCCTATGGGCACCCTTACCCCCGTCCCCGGCCTGCCAAGGGCCAGCTTTTGCCAGTGCGCCTCCCTGGCTCTCCGTGAGGAGCACCTGCTCTGAGAGCCCGGAGTCGCGGACCAGAGGAAGCCTCAGCAGCTAGGGTAGAAACATGAATGGGTCCAGGGAAGTGGTGGAGGAAGGGCGCAAGGCCTCAGATGATCCAGCCTGCAGGGACTTGTCCGGACTACAAATCCCAGGTGGCTGAGCGACAGGCCTACCGCCACGTTTCCCGCCAGCCATTGGGTGTCTCACGCAGGTCCTTCCGCAAGCCCCGCCCTCTCCTCCCACGTGGGGGGGGGAGGTCGCCTACATTTCCCAGCAAGCTTAGGATCATGCTCTTTGCAATGAAGACAGAGCTCAGGAGTCTCCAATCAGAGTTCAGATTCCTTCTCCCCAACCCGTTGGAGCTAGGCCCGAGGTACTATGGGAAATGTAGTCCGGTCACGCGTCATGCTTTCACCGGTAGAAAAACCCAAAGCGTCAAGAGCCTTAACTTTTTTTTTTTTTTTAAATATATTTTATTGACTTTACACAGAGAAGGACTGAGAGGGATAGAAAGTTAGAAACATCGATGAGAGAGAATCATCGACCAGCTGCCTCCTGCACACACACCCCCCCATTGGGGATGTGCCCGCATACAAGGTACATGCCCTTGACCGGAATCGAACCCAGGACCTCTCAGTCCGCAGCCCGACGCTCTATCCACTGAGCCAAACCGGTTTCGGCAAGAGCCTTAACTTTCGTTTAGACTGTAACTAGCACTCAGATATTTCCAACAAGTTTTTTTTTTCCTCCCCAAAATACGGATGAATTTCCATGGGTAAGTAATGAGTGAAATAGGTTCGTGGAAAATAGTTAGAAATAGTTATTGAGCCTTGCCAGCATGGTTCAGTGGTTGAGCATCACCTATGAACCAAGAGGTCATGGTTCCATCCTGTCAGGGCACATGGCTGGGTGGTGGGCTCCATCCCCAGCAGGGGGCATGCAGAAGGCAGTCATCAACGATTCTCTCTCATGATGTTCCTATCTCTCTCCTCCCTTCTTCTCAAAATAAAAAAAAATTTATTAGGGATGTGCCCACAACCAAGGTACATGCCCTTGACTGGAATCGAACCTGGGACCCTTGAGTCCCCAGGCCAATGCTCTGTCCAATGAGCCAAACCGGATCTGGCTTGACTTCCAACATTTTTTTTTTAAATACATTTTTATTAATTTCAGAGAGGAAGGGGAGGGAGAGAGAGATGGAAACATCAATGAGGAGAGAGAATCATTGATTGGCTGCCTCCTGGGAAGGGGATGGAGCCTGCAACCATTGCATATGCCCTTGACCAGAATCGAACCCGGGGCCCTTCAGCCCGCAGGCCGATGCTCTATCCACTGAGCCAATCTGGCTAGGGCGACTTTCACCCTTTTTACTAGGATGTGTCTGGTTGTGGGTCTGTTTGTGTTTGTGCTATTGGAGTTCATTGAGCTTCCTATGGTAGGTGTGTTGGTTAGTGAAAAGTCCCAGCCATTTCCCCACCCCTGTTCATTTCTCTCCCTCCTCTCCTGGTCCGTCCCTGATGCCTGTGGTGGTCTGTGTAGTGGTATCAACAACAATCGTAGTCTATGCCCAAGACTTCCTATATTTGGGTTAATATTTAAAAACACAGAATAGCAAGGGGGGAAGAATTGCCAATGTAGCATGCCAATTCTTTTGGCTTGCCTGTGTTTCAGAATACGTAAAATAAAAAGGGCATCGCCCCTTCGGAGGGAGGTCTACTGCCCCGGTGGCTGCTTCGCTTTCCATGCCCAGCTCCGATCGATCGACCGATCGAGACCCGGGTACCAGATGGAGACTTGGCCAACAGCAGCTGCCCTCTGTCTAAATCCAGCCTAGCACCAGGAATGCTCAGGGCCTACTCAAGAATGCAAATAATCCTTCCCACTAATATTTATAGGGTAAACAATTAAGATTGTTGTTAGAGTATTAAGTCCGACAGTAAAATAGTAGACAAGTTTTCAGGCTAATTTAAATTGGTTAATGTGACAGTCGGCCTCGTCTGCCCAAGAGATAAAAACTCTGGAGACAGACCAGACCAGAGTGGAAAAGTTTAAAAAGATAAAGTCAGTTGAAACTCAGTGCCTGGAATTCCTCTGTAGTGAAACATGCAGACCTCCCTCTAGATCTGGCTAGGAGATTGGCTTCAGCAAAACCGCAGCATCCTGCACTCCTGTTTTGGAGTCAGAACAGACATTTTGCTTGAGGCAGAACAGGCCAGGTTGTGCAAACCGCCTAAGGAACTGCTGAGGACGGCCAGTTCTTTGTCCTGAGGGGCCAATCAGGAAGTGACAGACCAACAGTGGGATGGGAGGGGAAGAAGAGATATAAGAGGAGGGACTGCCCCTCCATCCAGGCTCTTACCTGGGTGTTTGCCGGCTGCTGCGTCAGCCAAGGTTTGAGCCCGGATACGAATCTGTAATAAACTCTTGCATGCTTGATCAAATTGGCTCCGGTGGTCCATCTCTTGGGGAACTTGCTTTGTAACAGTTAATAGGAATAAGTGAACATCGACGAAAATTTAAGAGTGCTGGATAAAAAGCTGTTCCTAAAGTATTAACTAAATTTTTTAAAAATATTTTTTATTGATTTTTTTACAGAGAGGAAGGGAGAGAGATAAAGAGCTAGAAACGTCGATGAGGGAGAAACATCGACCAGCTGCCTCTTGCACACCCCCCACCGGGGATGCGCCCGCAACCAAGGTACATGCCCACGACTGGAATCGAACCCGGGACCCTTCAGTCCGCAGACCGACGCTCTACCACTGAGCCAAACTGGTTTCGGCATTAACTAAAATTTCTATTGGTAACGCATCTCACGGTAAAATTGCTTAACATGAAGGGAACCTAAAGCGGTCTTATTTTTGTGCAAAAACTTAAGACTTTAAAGTTATCAAAACTGGCCGAAACCGGTTTGGCTCAGTGGTAGAGCTTCGGTCTGCGGACTGAAAGGTCCCAGGTTCGATTCCGGTCAAGGGCATGTACATTAGTTGTGGGCACATCCCCAGTAGGGGGTGTGCAAGAGGCAGCTGGTCGATGTTTGTCTCTCATCGATGTTTCTAGCTCTCTATCCCTCTCTCCTCCTCTCTGTAAAAAATCAATTAAAAAATATTAAAAATAAAGTTATCAAGACTGCATTCCAAAATTTACAAAAGCATCCATTAAAGTAAAAAGGGCACAAGGGAATATTTTGTTTGGGGGGTGGGGGGGAGAGGGTGGTGGTGGCACAATGCATGCGTGTGCCAAAACCCTAGCACGGCCAGCGCCATGTGTGAATTCTTCAGTCTCCGGGAAATGCCTTCCTTTTGTTAACGAAAACGAAAACAAAAACCATGGAAACCTGTAAAGAATTTTTGTGAGTTTATTTGAGCCAAACTGTCGACTTAGGCCGGGAAGCAGAACCTCAACGGATTGAGATAATGCTCCGGAGAATGCAGAGCTACATCTATATTTATACATGCTGTCAAAGGAGAGGGACGTAGGTGAGTTACGTGAAATCATTGGTGATGAATTAGGGAGGTGGGACAGAGCAAAGCAGACCAGGGTGAAAAGTGAAACGATGGACGATGGACGTGAGCTTCTTTTACAGAGAGGGATACAGGATCCTTTAACATAATTACCAGTTAACAATTGACTTGATAACAATAACAATGAGGAATGTCTCCAGGCCATTCGTTGCGCCCTGGGATAAAAAGGAAGTTACAAGCTACCCAGACATCTCACAGACAGGTAGGTTATTTTAGAGGCCGGAAGGCTAATGGGCTCAGTAAAGAAGATCTAAGCTGATCCTTGTCCGGTGAAATAGGACATGACTACCCGCTGTAACCTGTTTGTAGTTCGATATTTAATTTCCAAACCATCTTTTGTGGTTAGTTTAGGTCTCTGGGTTTGCAAGACTGCCACATGTTACGCCCAGACTTCGTGATCCCCAAGGACCACCAGGGA
Source organism: Nyctalus aviator (assembly GCA_036971965.1). NCBI lineage: Eukaryota > Metazoa > Chordata > Mammalia > Chiroptera > Vespertilionidae > Nyctalus > Nyctalus aviator. The sequence continues at coordinate 5,615,639 of CM072936.1, read as the reverse complement.
GCCGAGTCCAATGCAATAAACAAAAGAGCCTTATCCATGCTAGCATGGGCTCTTTTCCCACGCACGCCGACAGCATGGCGGAAGAGAGGGCGAATTTCGCCCAGTCCAGGGGTTTTACTCACGTCGGTGGTGATGTCACCGCCTCGGCTAACCCTGATTGGTTGGGTGAGGGCTAGGGGCTCATCCTCGCCCCGCCCTGCCCTCTCACCACGCAGGCCTCTCCTGAGCTTGTCAGGTTAGCATGTGGCTCTTTCCTTTCATACTTTTATTTTATTTTATTTATTTATTTATTTATTTATTTATTTTAATATATTTTATTGATTTTGTTCAGAGCAGAAGGGAGAGAGATAGAGAGTTAGAAACATCGATGAGAGAGAGTCATCGATCAGCTGCCTCTTGCACACCCCCTACTGGGGATATGCCCGCAACCAAGGTACATGCCATTGACCGGAATCGAACCTGGGACCCTTCAGTCCCCAAGCCGATGCTCTATCCATTGAGCCAAATCGGTCCCAGCTCCTTTCACACTTTTAAAAAAACACGTAAAGCCATTCTTTCCCCTTCCTTCTCCCATTCAGGATACAGATCTGACAGCCTGCCCTGTGAAAGCTCTGTGTATAAAGGCAACAACTCCAGCTAAAATGAAAAGGGAAGATCTAGACTCAGGGGGAAAAAAAAACTCTACCTCGTGTGACAAGCAACCCCGTCATGTAAAGTGACAGAAGAGGGAACAGCACCCGAGGGTTCCAGGAGGCGGGTTGGGAGGCGGAGGGAGGGGAGAGACGGTCGGTGAGATGGGGAGGGAATGAGTAGCTGAGGGTTTTAGGAAGACAGCGTGTCACGCCGGACACCGCAGCCATTCCAATAAGTCCATCGCCAGGGGCCACTTCTTCACGAGAAGAGCCAGAGCCGCGTGGCCGGCCGGCTCAGTGGTTGAGCATCAACTTATGAGCCAGGGGATCCTGGTTTGATTTCAAGTCAGGGCTCGTGCCAAGGGTTGATCCCCGGAGGAGGAGTGCAGGCTGCTGATTGATATTTCTCTTTCATTGATGTTTCTCTCTCTCTTCTTCTCCCTTCCTCTCTCTAAAATCAATAGAAATATATTTTTTAAAAAGTAAAGAAAGGCCCTGACCTGTTTGACTCAGTGGATAGAGGGTCGGCCTGTGGACTGAAGAGTCGCAGGTTCGATTCCGGTCAAGGGCATGTACCTTGGTTGCGTGCACATCCCCAGTAGGGGGCGTGCAGGAGGCAGCTGGTTGATGTTTATCTCTCACCGATGTTTCTAACTCTCTATCCCTCTCACTTCCTCTCTGTAAAAAAAAAAAAAAAAAAGTCAATACAATATATATATATTTTTAAATATATTTTTTAAAAATATATTTTATTGATTTTGTACAGAGAAGAAGGGAGAGAGATAGAGAGTTAGAAACATCGATGAGAGGGAGAGTCATCAGTCAGCTGCCTCTTGCACACCCCCCACTGGGGATATGCCCGCAACCAAAATACATGCCCCTGACTGGAATCGAACCCGGGACCCTTCAGTCCCCAAGCCGACGCTCTATGCATTGAGCCAAACCGGTCTCTGCTATTTTTTAATATTTTTTAAATTAAATTATTATCTGTGTACATATTTTAACTCCCCCCCCATACATACCCTCCCTCCCCAGAGTTTTGTGTCCATTGGTTGTACTTATATGCATGTATACAAGTCCTTCGGTTGATCTCTTATTACAATATATTTTTTTTAAAAAGTAAAAGTAAAGGAAAGAGGGGAGAGGGGCCTACATTTGAGGGGAAAAGGGAACCAAAAGTAGGGGTGACAGCCGGGACCGGTTTGGCTCAGTGGACAGAGCGTCCGCCTGCGGACTGAAGGGTCCCGGGTTCGATTCCGGTCAGGGGCATGTACCTTGGTTGCGGGCACATCCCCGGTAGGGGGTGTGCAAGAGGCAGCTGGTCGATGTTTCTCTCTCATCGATGTTTCTAGCTCTCGATCTCTTTCTCCCTTCCTCTCTGTAAAAAATCATTTCCAGGGAGGGGCTGCTTGCCAGAGGGGGAGGGGCAGGCAGGCCTCATTCTTCAGCCCCCACAGCCCCCACCTCCACGCGTGCTCTGCGCCCCGCAGTGTCCCGGGAGGGAGCACAGGGTCCCGGGACCCGGGGTCCTGCCAGGCACGCAGCCCTGGCCCGGGGTGAAGGGGGTGGGGGTGGGGGGGACACAGCCCCGCCCCGCCCCGCCGATCCCACGGAGACACCCCTCCAGGCAGGAGGGCGGGCGGCCTCGCCCTCTTCATCAGGACCCGCGTCTGTCAACACGGAGCGAGGGGGCGGGCGGTGTGCTCCCGGTGACAGGCAGGCTGTCACCAGGTGGGGAAACAGCCGTCAGGAGGCCCCTGTCACCTGTCACTCTCCGCCGGGATCCGCCCGCCCGCCCCGCCGGCTGCAGGCTCCGCTGGGGGCCTGAGCATCCGCCGCCCGACCCTCCGCCGCCTTCTCTGCTCACCCATCCGACAGGCTCAGGAACCACCTCTTTCTCTCTCTCTCTCTCTCTCTCTTAAATTATTTTTTTTTAAAATATATTTTATTGGCCGAGACCAGTGTGGCTCAGTGGATAGAGCGTCGGACTGCAGACTGTAGGGTCCCAGGTTCGATTCCGGTCAAGGGCATGTACCTTGGTTGCGGGCACATCCCCAGTAAGGGGGTGTGCTGGAGGCAGCTGATGGATGGTTCTCTCTCATTGATGTTTGTAACTCTCTATCCCTCTCTCTTCCTCTGTAAAAAAAAAAAAATCAATAATATATATATATAGAGAGAGAGAGAGAGAGAAAAGAAAGAAAGAAAACTGGGCGGCATATGAGAGAGCATAAGGGCTCCGGACCTCACAGCCCCAAACAGCTGGCCACGTCTGGCTTATACGGGCAGAATGTCACAAAGGTGCCGATTACATGTCTGGGTCTGGAATGAGGAACCTGGTTCGCGAAAAGCATTTTACAGAATCGAAACTGAGCAAGTTAGTTGTTGTTGTTGTTTTTTTAAACACTTTGCTTCTTTTATTTATTTATTTATTTATTTAAAATATATTTTTATTGATTTTTCACATAGAGGGATAGAGAGTTAGAAACATCGATGAGAGAGAAACATCGACCAGCCGCCTCCTGCACACCCCCCACTGGGGATGTGCCCGCCACCAAGGTCCACGCCCTTGACCAGAATCGAACCTGGGACCTTTCAGTCCGTCCACAGGCTGACGCTCTATCCACTGAGCCAAACCGGTATCTGCCAATCACTGAACCGACAGAAACACATTGTCTGAGACCACCAGGCTCTTCAGAATGACTGTGCTGTCCAGAGTCCGGGACCACCGAGTCGACAGGAGCGCACTCTCTGTAGCTCCGGAGGCAGGTTAGGGTCTGCTCTGATTCCGGGCCACTGAGTCCACGGAATCACGGCATCTGTAGCTCCTGAGGCCATTCAGGGTCCTGGGTCCATCCTGGGTCCCAGAAGAAGGTGCTCCGATGACCAGCGAGATCCCCATCCATGGGACACTCAAACCGTCCCCCATGGAGTGTTGGGACAGCATGCGTAAGTCCAGAAAGTCAAGATAACTCTCTGTTGTTTTAGCAAACACGTGAGCACAGAAGCCAAACCGCAGATTCTGGCTGGGACGGTTGTTACGGCACTTCGCCCGGCTGTTCTATTACCCCCCTCGCCCCCCCCCCATCCTGGGGCACATCCTGTGCCGGTGGGTGCTGTTCACTCCCCCCTCCCCCCCCTCCCCGTCTCATGCTGACCTGACCGAGGCCTGGGTTGGGGGTCTCAGCCATGTCCTCCTGGGAGGCTCCTGTGGTGAATGACCCTGGGGACCCCCGGGGGACCCCGACCCAGACTCTACTCTGCAGGAGGCCCAGCGGAGGACAGGGACCGGGAGCCGCCAGCCGCCGAGGTGGGCGGGCCGAGCTCCCTGGGACGCGGTGGGAGGCCCAGGTGTGGCTCCGATGGGCCTCCGTGCCAGGCGAGGCGGAGGGAGGGGCTGGGACCTTGCCCGGGGGCAGTGGGGAGCCATGGCAGGCATGTGAGCAGGGCAGGGGCCGGCTCAATGCCAAGGTGCTAGTAGCCCAATACCTGGGCCCAGGCACGGGGAGGGAGAGCAGAGTGTGGGTGAGGGTGGAGGTGGAGGGGGGAGGGTGGGGGCAGGCCAGGCCAGAAGGGACCGGAGGGGGTGATGGGAGGGGGGAGGCGGGGAGGAAGTGTCTCTAAGCCGGGACCCCCTCTCCTCCTCCCTCCCTCCCCGTGCCCCCTCCCTGCGGGACACGCTGAGGCCCACAGGAGCCTCAGGGAAAGGATGGCAGAGCCCGCCCGGCACCCACTTCCCCTCGGGGCTCCCACTCCTTCCTCTTCCCGGAGGCCCCCCCTTCCCACCCCTCCACCGCAGCCTGGCCCGGCCTCCAGCCTCTCCGCTGGCCCTCCGGGGTCCAGACCCTCTCCTTCCCATGGCCTGTCTCTCCGGGGGGGGGGGGGGACGCTGAGGCCTCGGGAGGGAGAGCCACTCGCTCAGGAATCAAAGCAGCCAACACCGGTCTGGCTCAGTGGATAGAGCATCGGCCTGCGGGCTGAAGGTTCGATTCCGGTCAAGGGCATGTGCCTTGGTTGCAGGCACATCCCCGGTGGGGGGTGTGCAAGAGGCAGCTGGTGGAAGATTCTCTCTCATCCATGTTTCTGATTATTTCTCTCTCTCCTTCTCTGCGAAAATCAATAAAATATATGTATATATATATATATTTTTTAAAATATATTTTATTGGTTTTTTGGCGCCGGCAGCCTGACCTCCAACGCCCGGTCACTCCAGCCCCAAAGCCAGCGACGGCGTGCCCGGGTGGCCCGCAGAGAGCCTCCGTCTGCCAGCCTGTGAAATGGGCGCATTCGTTTGCTAAGGCTGCGTACGGTAACCGACTCCCACAGGCTCAGCAGCACAAAACTGCCCGAGCCGGTGTGGCTCAGTGGATAGAGCGTCGGCCTGCGGACCGAAGGGTCCCGGGTTCGATTCCGGTCAAGGGCACACGCCGGGGTTGCGGGCTCGATCCCCAGTGGGGGGCATGCAGACAGCAGCTGATCCATGATTCTCTCTCATCATGGATGTCTCTACCTCTCTCTTCCTCTCAATAGAAATGTATTATCAGCCGAAACCGGTTTGGCTCAATGGATAGAGCGTCGGCTTGGGGACTGAAGGGTCCCGGGTTCGATTCCAGTCAAGGGCATGTACCTTGGTTGCGGGCACATCTCCAGCAGGGGGTGTGCAAGAGGCAGCTGATCGATGACTCTCTCTCGTCGACGTTTCTAACTTGCTATCTCTCTCCCTTCCTCTCTGTACAAAATCAATAATATATATATATATATATATATATATATAAATGTATTATCAGAAATAAATAAATAGCCTTAACGGGTGTGGCTCAGTGGATAGAGTGTCGGCCTGGGGACTCAAGGGTCCCGGGTTCGATTCTGGTCAAGGGCATGTACCTTGGTTTCGGGCACATCCCCAGAAGGAGGCAGCTGATCGATGTTTCTCTCTCACCCATGTTTCTAACTCTTCCTCTCCCTCTTTTCTGTAAAAAAAATCAATAAAGTATATTAAAAATAATTTGAGAGAGAGAGAGAGAGAGAGGGGTAGCAGCCCGAAGGGTTTTGCAGGATGCATAGGAGTTTGCCGGTGGAAACAACAGGGTCAAGCCAAGTGGTCCAGGACGAGGAGACAGCGCGGCCGGACAGGCTGGGTGTGTGCTTGTGAGCGTGTGACCACGGAGCGTGTGTTGGGAACTCCGGAGTGGAAGGCAGGGAAGTGGTAAAGCCGTGTGGCTGGCGGTGGGGGCGGGGCCGCCGCGGGTCAGCTGGCCCACGGGGGGCTGAGGGCTCAGGCCTGGGCCAGGGGCCACGGGGAGAGAGCGCGATCCTGCAGTCCACTTCCCGCCTCCCCCTCCCCCTCCGCCCGCCGTGAGCTGCCCGCGCCTCCCTCCTCCCACCCCAGCCGGGTCCTCCAGGGGAGGCCGGGCGGCCAGCTCCTGCTCGGACCCCTACCCCCCACCTGCTGGCGAGCCCAGGACAACCCGCAGAGGTAAACGGAGGCCCCCAAACAGCGGGACCTGGGGGCGGGCGGGGCCTCTGAGGCCGCACAGACGTGAGCTCACATCCCCCCCGGCCTCTGCCTGCTTTGATTCTTAAAAAAAAAAAAAAAAAAATTATATATTTTTTTGGGGGGGGCAGAAACCAGTTTGGCTCAGTGGATAGAGCGTCGGCCTGTGGACTGAAAGGTCCCAGGTTCGATTCCGGTCAAGGGCATATATACCTTGGTTGCGGGCACATCCCCAGTGAGAGGTGTTCAGGAGGCAACTAGTCGATGTTTCTTTCTCATCGATGTTTCTAGCTCTCTATCCCTCTCCCTTCCTCTCTGTAAAAAAACCAATATATTTTTAAAAAGTACATATATTTTATTGATTTTCGCAGAGAAGGAGAGAGAGAAATAGTCAGAAACATGGATGAGAGAGAATCTTCCACCAGCTGCCTCCTGCACACTCCCCACCGGGGATGCACCTGCAACCAAGGCACATGCCCTTGACCGGAATCGAAACTTCAGCCCGCAGGCCGATGCTCTATCCACCGAGCCAGACCGGTGTCGGCTGCTTTGATTCCTGAGCGAGTGGCTCTCCCTCCCGAGCCTCAGCGTCCCCCCCCGAGAGACAGAGCCGTGAGGAGTGGCCGCCCCGTGGGACTCTGCCCAGACACGCTCCTGCCAAACCCGCCCAGGACACAGGCCCCCCGAGGGAATGGACAGGGGCAAGTTCAAGGCCAGGCCAGGGGCAGCTCTGGAAGGTGGAGCCCGGAGGCAGGGAGGCCGGGGGAGGCCGAGCGGAGCCCGGGGAATTGGGGACAGAGCCTGGGGACGGGGCGGAGAGAACCGGGGTGAGCCCAGGAGGTGACGGGGAGCTGCGGAGAGGACAGCGGCGCCTCGGGTGGGGTGGGGCTGGGGGTGGGGGGACGGGTGGGGACCAGGCTAACGGGGAGGCCCGGGGTCCCCACAGCGGCCGGCTGGCAGCCCATGGAGGACCCCTCGGAGACTCCGCACCCGGAACCCCTCGGCGTCCTGAGCCCCCCGGGGGCCGCCCTGCTGCTCGGCTACGCCCTGGCCGTGCTGGCCGTGTACCTGCTGGAGGTGGCCGGCCGCGGCCTGCTGGTCCGGGCGGCCGGGCCCCGCCCGCCTCCCCCGCGGCTGGCCGCCTGGTTCGCCCAGCAGGCCGCCGCCGACGGCGCCTTCGCCCTGCTCCTGCCGCTGGCCCTGGCCCGCACGCCCGCCTGCCGGCCCCTGGGCGCCGCCTACTGCCGCCTGGACCCCGGCCTGGCGCTCCTGGCGCTGGGCGCCGGCGGCCGCCTGCTGGCCCGCGCGGCCGCCGACCGCTGCGCCGCGCTGCTCTGGCCGGCCTGGGCGGGGCGCCACGGGGGGGCCCGCCGGGCGGCCTTCTGGGCCGGTGCCTTCTGGCTGCTGCTGCTGGCCCTGGGGGTGCCGGACCCGGGGGGCCGGGGCTGGGGCTGGGACTGGGCGGGCCGGCCCGGGAACGGGACGGGGGCCCGGGGGCTGCCCCACCTGTCCGGCCGGGCTCTGCGGCAGCTGGTGTTCGGCTTCGGGGTGCCCCTGGGGGTGCTGGCCGCCCTGCACAGCCTCCTGCGGGCCCGGCTGCGCCTGGCCGGGCTCACGGGGCGCCCCCCGCTGCTGGGCCTGCCCTGGGCCTCGGGCGCCCTGCTCTTCCTCTGCTGGAGCCCCTTCCACCTGCTGCCGCTGCTGCCGCTGCTGGAGGCCCCGCGGGGCCTGGCCGAGGCCGGGGTGCTGCTCCGGCCCCTGGGGCTCGCCCTGGCGGGGGCCGCCGGCAGCTGCCTGCACCCCCTGCTCTGTGGGTGTGGGGACCCGGGGACCCGGCCTCCCGGCGGCGGCTGTGCCCAGGGGAGGAGGGTCTGGGCGGAGAGAGAGGGGGGGGGGTCGGGCGATGGGGACGCAGGCCCAGGTCCTGGCAGGGGGGGCCGTGAGGGGAAGAGAGGGGTGGTGAGGGGAAGAGACGGGGGCAGTGAGGAGAGGGGAGCGGGAGAAGGTGAGGCTGGATGTGGATGTCGTTAGAGATGGTGAGGAGAAGCAGGGGTGGGAGAGGGCCTGGATGGAAGATGACAGAGATAAGAGGGGGGACAGGGACCCAGAGGGAGGGGGACAGGGACCCAGAGGGAGGGGGACAGGGACAGAGGGAGGGGGATGGGGACCCAGAGGGAGGGGGATGGGGACCCAGAGGGAGAGGATGGGAGCCCAGAGGGAGGGGGACAGGGACAGAGGGAGGGGGACAGGGACCCAGAGGGAGGGGATGGGGGCCCAGAGGGAGGGGGACGGGGGCCCAGAGGGAGGGGGACAGGGACCCAGAGGGAGGGGGACAGGGACAGAGGGAGGGGGATGGGGACCCAGAGGGAGGGGGATGGGGACCCAGAGGGAGGGGATGGGAGCCCAGAGGGAGGGGGACGGGGACCCAGAGGGAGGGGGACAGGGACCCAGAGGGAGGGGATGGGGGTCCAGAGGGAGGGGGACGGGGGCCCAGAGGGAGGAGGACACGGACAGAGGGAGGGGGACGGGGGCCCAGAGGGAGGGGACGGGGGCCCAGAGGGAGGGGGACAGGGACCCAGAGGGAGGGGGACAGGGACAGAGGGAGGGGGACAGGGACCCAGAGGGAGGGGATGGGGGCCCAGAGGGAGGGGGACGGGGGCCCAGAGGGAGGGGGACAGGGACCCAGAGGGAGGGGGACGTGGGCCCAGAGGGACGGGGACGGGGACCCAGAGGGAGGGGGACAGGGACAGAGGGAGGGGGACAGGGGAGAGTGAGGGGGACGGGGGCCCAGAGGGAGGAGGACAGGGACAGAGGGAGGGGGACGGGGGCCCAGAGGGAGGGGGACGGGGCCCAGAGGGAGGGGGATGGGGACCCAGAGGGAGGGGGACAGGGACCCAGAGGGAGGGGGACGGGGACCCAGAGGGAGGGGGACGGGGACCCAGAGGGAGGGGGATGGGGACAGAGGGAGGGAGACAGGGACAGAGGGAGGGGGATGGGGACAGAGGGAGGGGGATAGAGACCCAGAGGGAGTGGGACGGGGACCCAGAGGGAGGGGGACAGGGACAAAGGGAGGGGAACGGGGACCCAGAGGGAGGGGGACGGGGACCCAGAGGGAGGGGGCAGGGACCCAGAGGGAGGGGGCAGGGACCCAGAGGGAGGGGACAGGGACCGAGAGGGAGGGGGACAGGGACAGAGAGAGGGGGACAGGGACAGAGGGGGGGACAGGGACAGAGGGAAGGGGACGGGGACCCAGAGGGAGGTGGACGGGGACCCAGGGGGAGGGGGACGGGGACAGAGGGAGGGGGACGGGGGCCCAGATGGAGGGGAACAGGGACCCAGAGGGAGGGGGACAGGGACACAGAGGGAGGGGGACAGGGACCCAGAGGGAGGGGGACAGGGACAGAGGGAGGGGGACAGGGACAGGGACAGAGGGGGGGACAGGGACAGAGGGAGGGGGACGGGGACCCAGAGGGAGGGGGACGGGGACCCAGGGGGAGTGGGACGGGGACAGAGGGAGGGGGACAGGGACAGAGGGAGGGGGAGGGGGGCCCAGAGGGAGGGGGACGGGGACCAGAGGCGGGGACGGGCCCAGAAGTGAGCGGGCGGAGCGGCAGGAGGTGCTGGGAGCAGTAGGGGAGCAGACTGATGGGTCCTGCAGGGCGGAGGCTGAGGCCCGCAGGGAGGCGGTGAGACGTGGCCGCGGGAGGGACGCCCCGGCTTCTCTGTGCCCCCCCCACCCCCCCACCCCCGCTCTGGGACCCCATCGCCCTTCCAGTCCAAACCCCCAAATGGCCCCAAATTAAAGGTTCGTTGTTGCTCCACGTGCTGGCCTTCCCAGTGAGTCCCCGGAGCGAGCTCAGACAGGCGCCGATCGCCCGGAACCGGCCGTCTCTCTCTGTCCTGGGCCCCGCGTGGTGGCGCCGCCTGGCCCTCAGCTCCTGGGCCCGGGAGCTTCCGGTGCCCGCGGCCGGGTCTGGCCCCCGGGCGGGCTGGGCGCCGGGAGCCCATCCGTCTCCAATGCCTGTGGCTGCCTACATGCAGCCCCGGCTCCCCGGGGCCCGGGGGCCCCAAGACCGAGCTCTGTGCACTAAATCGTTTTATAAACGGGACCGCCGAGCTCCACGCTGCAGGCCCAGCAGGAGCCTGATTCTGATTCCCGGTCTCCCCACCGAACCCCCCTCCTTAAAGCCACTGAAGACGGAGGGGAGAGCATGGGGGGGTATATCTGACAGGGAGGCATTTCCCAGGAAGCCTCTGGAAGGGCTGGCACACAGCAGAGGGCAGAAAGGACACTCCCAGCAGAGGGCACAGCATGTGCAATGGCACCGGGGCACGGTCTTTGCTAAAACAAAAACATCGCCCTGCCCCGTTTGGCTCAGTGGATAGAGCGTCGGTCTGCGGACTGAAGGGTCCCGGGTTCGATTCCGGTCAGGGGCATGTACCTTGGTTGCGGGCACATCCCCAGTGTGTGTTGGGGGGGGGTGGTGGTGCAGGAGGCAGCTGATCCATGTTTCTCTCTCATCGATGTTTCTAGCTCTCTATTCCTCTCCCTTCCAGTCTGTAAAAAATCAATAAAGTATATATTAAAAAAAAAGAAAAGAAAAAAAGAGCCGAAACCGGTTTGGCTCAGTGGATAGAGCGTTGGCCTGCGGACTGAAAGGACCCGGGTTCGATTCCGGTCAAGGGCATGTACTTGGTTGCGGGCACATCCCCAGTAGGGGGTGTGCAAGAGGCAGCTGATTGGTGATTCTCTCTCATTGATATTTCTGACTCTCTATCCCACTCTCTATCCCTCTCTCTTCCTCTCTCTCTAAAAAAAAAAATCAATAAAATATATTAAAAAAAGAAAATAATGGCAAAGATTAAATAAAAGGCACTGTAAATTAAAAATAAATAAATAAAAGAAAGAAAGAAAGAAAAAGGGGGTTGGAGGGAGAGTCCAAGGTAGGGCAGCCAGGGAAGTGTGGGGGTGGCAGCTCACACACTCTCCCTACCCCCCACCCAACACACGCACACTTTGCGGAACCCGCTGCCCTCCTGGAACTGGACTGCAGTCTGACTGGGAAGGTGGTCCAGCACTGCCCCTATGTGGCGACTCCGGGTATTGCAGCCAAGGCTCCTATCAGTAAGACTGTCCGAACCAGGAGGCAAGTACCCAGCCTGCAGAACCTCGGGCCCAAAGGACCGGCGGTCCCCGGCCCACAGGGTAGCGGAGCTATGATTCTAACCCCCAATCGGAACGCGCTGGTCCTTCCCCGGGAAGCCCAGCGTGGCCGGCCATCCCCTGGAGAGGCCACCTGCTCCCATCTCCGGCTGAAACGCAACGGCCTCTTTTCTCTCCTCCGTGCTCTTGCAACCAAAGGTGGAGTGACATCTCCCTCTCTGAACAGACTCCTACTCATCCCTCAAAACCCAGCTCAAATTCTGGGTCCCTATCCCCAAATCTGAAAATGTGGGCCCCCAGCCCCTCCTCCCTCAGACCCAGGAGCACAGGCCCAAAACCCTCTTCCTCCCTCAGACCCAGGGGTCCAGCTCCTAGCCCCTCCTCCCTCAGACCCAGGGGTCCAGCCCCCAGCCCCTCCTCCCTCAGACCCAGGGGTCCAGGCCCCCAGCCCCTCCTCCCTCAGACCCAGGGGTCCAGCCCCCAGCCCCTCCTCCCTCAGACCCAGGGGTCCAGGCCCCCAGCCCCTCCTCCCTCAGACCCAGGGGTCCAGGCCTCCAGCCTCTCCTCCCTCAGACCCAGGGGTCCAGGCCCCCAGCCCCTCCTCCCTCAGACCCAGGGGTCCAGGCCCCCAGCCCCTCCTCCCTCAGACCCAGGGGTCCAGGCCCCCAGCCCCTCCTCCCTCAGACCCAGGGGTCCAGGCCCCCAGCCCCTCCTCCCTCAGACCCAGGGGTCCAGGCCCCCAGCCCCTCCTCCCTCAGACCCAGGGGTCCAGGCCCCCAGCCCCTCCTCCCTCAGACCCAGGGGTCCAGGCCCCCAGCCCCTCCTCCCTCAGACCCATGGGTCCAGGCCCCCAGCCCCTCCTCCCTCAGACCCAGGGGTCCAGGCCCCCAGCCCCTCCTCCCTCAGACCCAGGGGTCCAGACCCCCAGCCCCTCCTCCCTCAGACCCAGGGGCCTGGCCCACGGACAGAGCCGCCCCAGGTGTGGGCACGGAGCTGGCTGGGCTGACTCAGTCACATTTATTAGGTCTCAGAGGCCAGAGCCATGGTCGGGTGGAGGCAGGGCTCAGGGATTAAGCTGTCCGGTGTCTTCTCTTTCTCAGCGCTGAGCCTAGGAGAGGAGGAGACACCGGCAGGCAGGCAGGGACGTGGCAGGGGGGAGGCGGGCGCCCGCTGACAGAGCCGCCCGCCGCCCCTCCCCCCGGCGCTCACCTTGTTGAAGAAGTAGATGGAGGTCAGGATGGTGAACATGGCGATGGCCAGCGTCACGTTCTGTGGGGAGCAGGGTGTCAGGGCCCTGTCCCTCCCGTCCCCCCCCCCCCCGTCCTGCCCGCTCCCTCCCACCGGACCCGCCCTCACTTCTTGGAAGTTCATGGCCATGAATCCTCAGGGCAAAGATGCTTGACCTCCCTGTGCTGCTCTTGGGCCTCTGAGGGAGGGCAGGACAGCCAGTCACCAGAGCCTCAGAGGGTTGTCTAGGAGACCAGAATGGCGGCCATGGCGATGGGCAAGGGCATTCTGGGTAGAGGGGCCATGGGGGGGGCAGAGGCCTGGGGGGGGCCCAGGAATGGCCTATGGGGGCCCGGCTAGGGTAGCTCAGGGGTTGAGTGTCAACCTATGAACCAGGAGGTGGCGGTTTGTTTCCCGGTCAAGGGCCCATGGCTGGGATCGCGGGCTCCATCCCTGGTGCAGGGCGTGCAGGAGGCAGTGGGTCAATGATTCTCTCTCATCATGGGTGTTTCTCTCTCTCTATCCCTCTCCCTTCCTCTCTGATATCAAGAAAGTATATTAAAGAGAGAGAGAGAGAGAGAGAGAGAGAGAGCCGAAACCGGATTGGCTCAGCGGATAGAGCGTCGGTCTGCAGACTGAAAGGTCCCAGGTTCAATTCCGGTCAAGGGCATGTATCTCGCTTGCGGGCGCATCCCCAGTAGGGGGCGTGCAGGAGGCAGCGGATCGATGTCTCTCTCTCTCATCGATGTTTCTAGCTCTCTATCCCTCTCCCTTCCTCTCTGTAAAAAATCAATAACATATATATTTAAAAAAACAAACAAAACCTGCCTTCCTTTGTTCGGGCTGCTGTCACAGAATACCAATAAAGTGTATTTAAACAAAACAAAAACACACAGAGCGATAAAGGACACCATTTGGTTGTTACTGCCCAAAGCCCTGTCCTGCAGCGTGGCATCCGTGCCGAATGCATCGGAACGCGCTTAACCCTTGAGGCAGCTCCCGCGGCTCCCTCTCATTCTACAGACGAGGAGACGAAGCACCGAGAGGGGCAGCACCTCGCCCACAGCCACACAGCTCGCAGGTGGTGCGGCTGGGGTTCGAACCCCATCGGTCCAACGCCAGGTGGCTCTGGCCGGCTGTGGGTGAACACCCCGGCCGGCCGGCCCTTTCCCGGAAGAAGGTGGAGACCCTCCGCCTACGGGGAGAACAGACGGGGGTGCGGCACCTGAGGGCAGAGCAGAGACTGGGAGTCTGGGGGGTGGGGTGTGGGTGGAGGTCTCCTTGCTTCTGAAGGGCCCAGGCTACGGGGCACCTGGGTGCAAGTCCCAGCGCTGCCTGAACCACTCAGCTGTACTCCTTCCGTCAGGTTACGTAACCCTCCCGTGCCTCGGTTTCCCCATCTGCACAGCGGGGACGGGGATCATCGTAACGGCACCTCCCGGGCTGGCTGTGATAACAGTGAAATGGATTAGCCCAAGCTGGTTTGGCTCAGTGGCTAGAGCATTGGCCTGGGGGACTGGAGGGTCCCAGGTTCGATTCCGGTCAAGGGCACATGCCTGGGTTGCAGGCTCGATCTCCAGTAGAGGGCATGCAGAAGGCAGCTGATCAATGATTCGCTCTTATCATTGATGTTTCTATCTTCCTCTCCCTCTCTGAAATCAATAATAATATTTATCTATATATCTATCTATGTACCTACCTATATTAAAAAACAATGCCGAAACCGGTTTGGCTCAGTGGATAGAGCGTCGGCTTGCGGACTGAAAGGTCCCAGGTTTGATTCCGGTCAAGGGCATGTACCTGGGTTGCGGGCACATCCCCAGTGGGGGGCGTGCAAGAGACAGCTGATCGATGACTCTCTCTCATCGATGTTTCTAACTCTGTATCTCTCTCCATTCCTCTCTGTGAAAAATCAATAAAATATATTAAACACACACACACACACAAAAACCAACCAACCAACCAAACAAAAAACAACAACAATGAAATGAATCCGTCCATGGGGTAGCCCGAGGCTGGCCAAGGCCGGGAGCTGGCTGTGGGGGGCGTGCTGGAACCTGCTCCCTGCGGGCGGGCGGGCGGGCGGGCGCTGGGCGGTAATGGGCAGGTGGGGCTGAGGCGCAGACGGCGGCTGAGCTCAGCGTCTGGCTGTGCGGACATGGCCCGGCCGGGCTTTGGGGGCCACCCCGTCGGACCGCTCCTGCTCCTGCTGCTGCTGCTGCCCCAGGCCCTGGTGGAGGGACCCTTGGTATTCGTGGCTGTGGTGAGGTGCCCCCCTTCCATCCGGCCCCCCCCCCGCCGCCCTCCCCCAGGCCGCCCTGACCCTGTCCCCTCCCCAGGTGTTCCGCCATGGTGACCGGGCCCCGTTGGCCTCCTACCCCACCGACCCGCACAAGGAGGCCCTGTCCGCGCTGTGGCCGCGCGGCCTTGGCCAGCTGACCGCGGTGAGGAGCCGGGGTGGGGGTGGGCGGCGAGGCCGGGCGGGGAGGGGGGGGTCAGCTGAGCCTGCTCTGTCCCCAGGAGGGGGTCCGCCAGCAGCTGGAGCTGGGCCGCTTCCTGAGGAGTCGCTATGACGCCTTCCTGAGCCCCGAGTACCGGCGGGAGGAGGTACTGCCATGTCGGCCTTCACCTGGCCCCCTGACCTCCCACCTCTGACCCCTGCTGGCTCCCATGCTCCCCTGGGGCCTCCACCCTGGCCTTTGATCCCCGTCCACGTGACCTGCCCCCCCCCCCCCCCCCCGCGTCTGACCTCTGATCTTGAATCATCGACTTCTGACCTCGTCCCAACCTGAGTCACACCTTGACCTCTGACCCCTGACCCCTGACCCCCTATCCATTCTAGCTTAGCCTTTACCTCTCATCTTCTCATTCTCACCAAACCAACCAGACCTGCTGACCTCCACCCTCTCACTCCAAAACTTGACCGATGCTGTCTTGAACCTTCATTGAGTCAACTTGCCCTCCTGACCTCAGACCTTTGACCTCGACCCTTCGCCAAATCTTTCTTTTCCTATCTCCTCTTCTGTCTTGTGACATCCCCTACTTAGGATCGTACCTCCTGACCTCTGACCCCTGACCCCTGACAGACATGTACTGAACTCTGACCCCGTGTCCTCCATCCCGCTCTCCTATTCTTGGCCTCCAGCTTCCAGCCAGCATCCATTCTGATCTTCCTTTTGGACTTTCCATGACTCAGCTGACCCCCTTAATCCTACACACCCACCCAATCCCCGACCTCCAACCCGGCTGCTCCTGCCATTGACTTCTGACCCTTAATCCCAACTCCCAACACTGAAGTTCAGACATTCACATCTGACCTGATGTATTTTTTTTTATAATTGATCTTGTACAGAGAGGAAGGGAGAGAAATAGAGAGTTAGAAACATCAATGAGAGAGAGTCATCGATCAGCTGCCTCCAGCACACCCCCCACTGGGGATATGCCCGCAAACAAGGCACATGCCCATGACCGGAATCGAACCCGGGACCTTCCAGTCCACAGGCCGACGCTCTATCCACTGAGCCAAACAGGTTTCGGCCAGACCTGATGTCTTGACTCCTGCTCCCTGTCAGCCCCAAAGCGAATCCAAAGCTTTGCGGCTAACCTCTGACCCCGACTGTGGCCCCCTTTGTGACCGCCGCCCCTCGCCTGCGGCCCCCCCAGGTGTACGTCCGCAGCACGGACTTCGACCGGACGCTGGAGAGCGCTCAGGCCAACCTGGCGGGACTGTTCCCCGAGGCCGGCCCGGGGCGCCCCGAGGCCGCCTGGAGGCCGGTCCCCGTGCACACGGTGCCGCTCGCCCAGGACAAGGTGTGTGGGGGGCGGGCTCGGGGTGGGGCGGGCCCGGGGTGGGGCAGGCCCAGGGTGGGGCGGGCCCGGGGTGGGGCAGGCCCAGGGTGGGGCGGGCCCGGGGTGGGGTGGGGCAGGCCCAGGGTGGGGCAGGCCTGGGGTGGGGTGGGGCAGGCCCAGGGTGGGGTGGGGCAGGCCCGGGGTGGGGTGGGGCGGGTCCCGGGTGGGGTGGGGCGGGCCCGGCGTGGGACGGACCGCGTGGGAGGCGTGGGGAGAGGGAGGCCCCCAGGAGGGGCGGTGCTGGGCTTGGCGGGCGGCTCCCGGGAGCCGGAGTGGGAGCCGCAGGAGCTCCGGGGGCAGTTGTCCGGTGGGTGAGCCGTGTCCCCATGCTGGGCAGCCAGGCCCGGGAGGGACAGGGCCACCTGCTGCCCTCCCTGAGCCTCAGTTTCCCCCAGCTGCTGAGGTTCCCCACGCGCAGCTGCCCCCGGTACCAGGAGCTGCTGCGGGAGGCCACGGAGACCCCCGCGTACCAGCGGGCGCTGGAGGGCTGGGCGGTGAGCAGGGCCGTGGGCCGGGGCGGACGGGGCGGCGGGAGGAGAGGCGGGCGCGTGGCGGTCCTCCGGCCTCACCGGGCCCCTCCAGCAGGACTTCCTGCCTCACCTGGAGAACTGCACGGGGCTGTCCCTGGTTGGGGAGCCGCTCCGCAGAGCGTGGAAGGTTCTGGACACGCTGATGTGCCAGGTGAGCGCCCACCCCGCCCACGCCTCCAGCTTCGCAGCTCGGTGCCCACGGCCCCGCAGGCCGGCCACGCAGGCCTGGCGCCTCCGTTTCTCCCCGAGCGAACCCCTGGGGTTGCTGGGAAGATCAAAACGGGTCAATCCACGCACGCAACGAGCCACACTCGGGTTCAAGGCTACCTGTTGGCAATTCCTCTTTGGGGCTCTATTTTCCCCTGACATGGCCTGGAGCGCGCTCTCTCTCTCTCTCTCTCTTTTTAAAAAAAATGTATTTTATTGATTTTTTACACAGAGGAAGGGGAGAGGGATAGAGAGTTAGAAACATCCACGAGAGAGAAACATCCATCAGCTGCCTCCTGCACACCCCCCCCCCACTGGGGATGTGCCCGCAACCAAGGTACATGCCTTTGACCGGAATCGAACCCGGGACCTTTCAGCCCGCAGCCCGACGCTCTATCCACTGAGCCACATCGGTTTCGGCGGCCTGATGCTCTTCTTAGGCTTGGCTTCCCCCACTTGCTGGGAATGTTCCCAACCGCCCGGTGGGACTAGCAATGTGTGTGATTAGGGGGCTGCCTCAGACACACACTCCCCTTCCCACCCCGGGGATGCTAGGAATTTCTGTGGGACTGGCACCATGAGACGGCGCCAAAGTCCCAAATGGCTGAATTCTGCAACACCTCTGGCCCCAGGTCTCAGGTAAAGGCTGCCGGACTGCGGGGTGATGGCGATTACTAGAAATAATCGCTATTGGCCAAGCCGCCACTTCCTGACCTGGCCAGCCAGCCCCAGCGGGGTTCAGATGGAGGGGGGGGTGGAGAGGGGAGAGAGGATGGCAGGAACAAGCACAGGCCTTGGGAGGGCGAGGGGACACCCGGTCGCATTGTCCTCTCTCCCTGTCTCTCCCCAGCGAGCCCACGGTCTCCCCCTCCCGTCCTGGGCCTCCCCGGATGTCCTGCAGACACTAGCCCAGATCTCGGCCCTGGACATCGGGGCCCACGTGGGCCCACCCCAGGCAGCAGAGAAGGCCCAGCTGACAGGGGGTGAGGTGTGGGGCGGGGGGGGGGCGGGCGGGGGGCAGCCGGCCGGCACCTCCCTCTGGGGGTTCTCAGCACCCCGGTCTTGCCCCCTCAGGGATCTTGCTGGACGCCATCCTTGCTAACTTCTCTCGGGTCCAGCGCCTGGGGCTGCCCCTCAAGATGGTGATGTACTCGGCTGTGAGTCTTTGGCAAGGGCAGCGGCGAGGGCCTGGGGAGGGAGGGGGCGGTCGTTGGGGTGAGGAAGAGCCAGTGGTCTCCATGGAACCTCGGCACTGCCTTGGGTAGCTCACAGCTGCAGACCTATCACTAGAGGTATATAGCGCCTGGAAGGAGGGAGGGGATGGAGTTCTGAGAAAGAATTCAGCTCGTCTGGGAGGGTAGGCTGCTGAATTGAGCTGTCTGATCATATTGTGCATCCATTTGACCAATTTTTTTTTTAAATAATAGATTTTAATAGATTTAATATATATATATATTTTTTTTTAATTGATTTTTTTACAGAGAGGAAAGGAGAAGGATAGTTAGAAACATTGATGAGAGAGAAACACCGATCAGCTACCTCTTGCACACCTCCTACTGGGGATGTGCCCGCAACCCAGGTACATGCCTTTGACCGGAATCGAACCCGGGACCTTTCGGTCCGTAGGCTGACGCTCTATTCACTGAGCCAAACCGGTTTCAGCTGTTTTTATTGATTTTTTTTTTTTTTTTTTTTTTTTTTTACAGAGAGGAAGAGAGAGGGGTAGAGTGTTAGAAACATCGATCAGCTGCCTCTTGCACACCTCCTACTGGGGAAGTGCCCGCAACCTTGGTACATGTCCTTGACCAGAATTGAACCTGGGATCCCTCAGTCCGCAGGCTGATGCTCCATCCACTGAGCCAAACCGGTTTCAGCAATTAAAAAAAAAACAACCAAAAAACATATATATATATATAATTTCAGAGAGGAAGAGGGATAGAAACATCAATGATGAGAGAGAATCAATGATCGAGAATCAATGATCGGCTGCCTCCTGCACGCCCCACACTGGGGATCCAGCCCACCACCTGGGCAGGTGCCCTTGAACCAGAAGCCAACCTGGACCGCGTGGTTCACAGGCTGACGCTCAACCACTGAGCCACCGGCAGGGCCACTTGGCCAATCCGTATTTAATGATCCCCTGTACCCGGTGGGACTGCCTCCAGGGTGAGCAGATTTGGGGGCTGGGGGCGTCTGGGAGGCAGAGGAAAGGGTCGCCAGGGGAGGGGGGAGGAGCCAGCTCAGCCCTCATCTGTTGGCAGCACGACAGCACCCTGCTGGCCCTCCAGGGGGCCCTGGGCCTCTACGACGGGCACACCCCGCCCTACGCCGCCTGCCTGGGCTTCGAGTTCCGGAGGCGCCTGGGGGACCCCGAGGAGGACGATGAAGATGCAGGGTGAGGAGGGGGGCACCTGGGAATGGGCGGGCAGAGCTCTCGAGAGGAGGGGTGGTGGCGGGCAGAGGACGGCCCAGGCACGGCCTGGAGCCCACTTTGCACGCTCCGGTCTAGATTTGGGGTTGGCGGTGGGGGCAGGGAGGAGGAACCCGTCTGCCATGACCCCTCTCTCTGCAGGAATGTCACTGTCTCCCTCTTCTACCGCAACTCCACCGGCCTGCCCCTGAGCCTCAGCCTGCCCGGGTGCCCAGGCCCCTGCCCGCTAGGCCGCTTCCGCCAGCTGACTGCCCCGGCCCGGCCCCCAGCCCACGGGGTCCCCTGCCACGGCGCCCAGGAGCCTGCCTCTCCCACAGGTGAGGCCCTGGGTGCTGGGGTGGGGACAGGAGGGTCCCAGTCCTGAGACTCACCCCTCATGTTCTCCCTGCAGCCACCATGGTGCCCCTGCTGGCTGGGGCTGTGGCTATGCTGGCGGCGCTCTGCACGGGCCTGGGGCTGCTGGCCTGGAGACCCGGCTGTCTGCGGGCCTGGGGGGACCCCGTGTGAGCCACGAAACTGGGCACCCCTCCCCACTGCTGACTCTGGACCCCAACATGTGTGCTCACCCGCTGTACCAGCCTCTGTGACTTCCTGTGTGCGCCTGTATGAGTGTGTGTGTGTGTGTGTGGGGGGGTGTGTGGATGGACACACAGGGCCCCTAGCCTGTTAGTCACAAGTGGTTGTGTGCGCGCACATGTACGTGGCTTGTGCACATGCATGCAGTTCATGCACAGATGTCTGGATGGTTCTGCACTTTAACGTGTGCACTTTCTGCACGTGATGGCACATGTCTGCATGTCGACAGGCCCCTACACACATGTGCAGCCTACATTGGTATGTGAAGGTGCCTCTAGGGGTGTCCTGATGTCTTTCTCTACATACACGATGGCATGTAGCGAGAAACAAGGCCGAGTCCTCTTGGACACCATGTCCAGGAGACAAGTGGCACCTCCAGCCCTCTAGGCCCCTGGGGAGGGGTCAGGCCTGTCTTGTATCTGGAGCTGCCCAGTGCCCAGGAAGCCACTGGCCTCTGTGCTCCCATCTCAGGGCAAGTTGGACTGCACCTCTGAAATTCACCTCCCAGGAGGATCACCATGCGGCCATTTAAATAAAATGTCAGAGTCAGGTCCCAGCCACATCTCAACGGCTCATGTGCCATATGTGGCTGGGGTGGTGGGCCCAGGACTCAGCACTCATGCTCCTGCGGCCACTGCCCTCCCCACCAGCCAGGCATCAGGCTCAAGTGTGTGAACACCCCGGATTAGAACACTGGGGGTGGGGTGTTGGTGTGTGGCAGGCAGCCACTCACTCAGTGCCCACTACATATGGTAGTCGGAGAATTGGACGTTGTGGCTAGAAGTCAATCCCAGCTACCAGGACCCTCCAACCCTAACGAGGGAAAACGGGGTGCAGAACCCCCTGGACTATGAGAGGAGAAAGCTGGGGCTACCAACAGAGCCTGGCCCAGGCCTACCCAATGCCCAGCATTGTGGGCAGGGGTCTGATCGTGCCCTGGGCTCAGGCGCAGTCACCCGCCATCACACCCAGAATCCCCTGCACTGGGTCCTGGGAGGGACCAGCTCCTTCTCACTCAGGGAAGGCCCACCTGAATTCCTGGGTTTCCCTGCCCTGCTGCAGGGGCGGCTCCCAGAGACTGGCGGAGCACGTCTCGGGTGCTGGCAATGCTTTGGCATGGGGGCCACAACCAGCACCACAGTTCATGGCAGCGATGCACACCATGTAAGCCCTCACTCCCACCCCCACCCCCACCCCCACCGGGATTCCTGGTGCCAACACTGAACCCAGACACGGGCCAGAAACCACACATGCAGCTGGACACGGTGACTGGCCTGGCAGTCCCTTCTCCCGGTGAGCAAACAGCAAGCTGGCTTCAGAAGGGAAAGGAGTTACAAACAAAAGTCCTAAGAGAAAAACCAAGGCAAATGAGTGTGCTTAGAACTGAAGTGCTGTATATGCTTAAGTATTTTTTAAAAATATATACATTTTATTGATTTTTTTACAGAGAGGAAGGGAGAGGGGTAGAGAGCTAGATGAGAAACATCGACCAGCTGCCTCCTGCACACCCCCTACTGGGGATGTGCCCGCAACCAAGGTACATGCCCTTGACTGGAATCGAACCTGGGACCTTTCAGTCCATAGACCGACTGTTTGAGCTGAAATGGTTCCAGCTATGCTTAAGTATTCAGTGAAAACAATGCATTAACAAGTAAAAACAGTACAAGCTTTGTGTGGGAGGCCATGGGGTCTCCCCGCTGGGCTTATAGTGCTTTGGGGGCCTGAGGGGGGCCCACCCACATGCCATTTCGGCTGGAATGTAAGAGACCTGCTGTGTTCTCTACGGAACCACTGTGCCCAGGTAGCTAGCTCCCCTCCACCAGCTCTGGCCAGGGACACCCATGAGGTAGTGAGGAGCAAGGACGCCTTATTCTTCTGGGCTCCTCAAAACCTAGGTGAGGGTGGTCTGCCCATAAAAAACTCAAGAACAGCCTTAGCCAGCATGGCTCAGTGGAAGGAGCATTGGCCTGCAGACTGAAGGGTCCCTGGTTCGATTCTGATTAAGGGCACATGCCCGGCTTGCAGGCTCCATCTCTAATAGAGTGTGTGCAGTAGGCAGCCGATCAGCGATTCTCATCATTGATGTTTCTCTTCCTCTCTTAAATCTATATACATACGTACATACATACATATATACATCTTAAACAGAACAGGTGGGCGGTCCCTCAGGGGACTTTATATCCCCCCAAGCCAGCTCCCTGAGCCCTGTAAATTAGGGCTCCCCAGTCCCACAGGCGTGGATGTAGTAAGGGAGACGCCAAATCCCTGGAAGACCTTGGGCACATGTGGCTCAGAGGCAGGTGCTCTTTCACCTGATCTCTTCTGGATCTCTATCAGCGCCTCCAGCACCGTCATGTCATTGCCTGGCAGGTCGGCCAGCTGCAGCCGAAACTGGGGGTGGTTGGCCAGTGACATTAGGTGATGATACATGTCCCTTGTGAAGGGCATATCCTCGGGTGCAGGACATGGAGCCTGCTCAAACGCAGGCTCATGGTAGATCCACTGCAGCATGGCCAGCTGGCGCACCAGCGGCATAGCCTCCTCCGCGGTGAACCAGGTCCCCAAGGGGTTCTTGAAGTGCAGGAAGGACGGCCAGCGCTGGCGCCAGGCCTTCAGCAGCCAGGCGAGCAGTGCCGTGGGCCCGATCCACTGCTGATTCCTGCAGAGGCAGTTGAAGATGATGTCGTTGGTCAGGTTGCCCAGCAGTGCCAGCTCCCAGAAACTCAGGACCAGGGCCATGCCGCCTTGGTCATACACCCGCAGAATCCAGGCCACCATGTGCTCTTGGGACCCCTGCCTGAAGTGCTGTGCAATGGCTAGGAGCTCGGTGTACGTGTAGTGGTGGTGTGCCTGCCCCTTCGTGCTCTCCGCCATGGTCACAGCTGCCCTGGAGGCAAACAGCAGGAAGCCTGAGGGGTGCTTCTACAGGAGCATCACACCCAGAATCCCCTGCACACCCGCCATCACAGGGCACCAGGCGTGGGAAACTAGTTACAGCCCACCTCACCTCCCCGGAGCTGGGGCCCCTCAGACCCCTGGGTGTCAAAGGTCCCAGGGGGCACAGAGTCCTCAGGAGAGGTCAGAGCCCAGTGCTGGACATCACGGGGGCCCCAGGCACAGCCCCTCCTATATAAACCTCCCGGTACCCAGTGATATCACTGTGAAGATTCAACCAAGTGAGAAGCATGCCCGGCTCAGCTAACTGCTCAGCCTTTGCCTTGACCTCAGCATAATTCACACACTATGAATGAGGGAGCCTCTTCTGTTCTTACCTAGGGGAATGGCGCTTCAATCCACGGAAGAAACACCTGCAGGAAGGAGTGGGGGAGGGGAGGTCAGCGGGGCACAGGGCAACCATGGTCCCCCATCCACACCCCCAAGAGCCAGGGCCCCTCAGTCCCCCAGGTGTCAAAGGTCCTGGGGGGCACCGTGTCTTCAAGGGGAGTCAGAGCCCAGTGCTGGACATCATAGGGGCCTTAAGCTGCCCCCCCCCCCCCGCGTGTTTCTATCTAATCCCAACTGCTCCTGCACCTACCTCCTTACTCATCTCTGCACAGTGATGGTCACGTGATTTAGGGTGGCTTGACAGTTTGGGGGCTGCCCTCCCTGGGAACCCTCAGCTGTAAGGCCAGGCCAGAGCACCCACATAGGAACCTCCACTTCAGCCAGGCAGACAAGTCACAAATGGCCCCTCAGGTCAAAGAGTCATTAGTGGGGATCAAAACCAATCTGTTTAGCCCTAGCAGGCTTAGCTCAGTGGTTAGTGTTGGCCCATGGACCGGAGTCCAAGATTTGATTCCGGTCAAGGGCATGTACCTCGGTTCCAGGCTCAATCTCCAGTCCTGGTCAGGGAGGCACCCAACTGATGGGTCTCTCCCTCTCCCTAAAAGAAAAAGAAAAAGACCCTTGGGTGAGCATTAACAACAACAAAAGCCAACCTCCTTGGTTCTGCTGCCTTCCCTGCAGGGAAGAGGGATCAGAGAGCACCCCATCACCCTGCAGCACCCCAATGTGCATGGAGGTTGCAGAAATAAGGCAGGAAAGCAGTGTCTCTGTACATGCAGGTCCTCAGCTGTAGGACCCGAACAAACCACCCAGCTCACAGGCTCCTGAGCACCCACATTAGACCACCACCACAATCTAGAGAAATCTGTAACATTAGAAATGGAACATGGTTATTATGGAGTTAAGAAGATACTTCTGTCCTTACCAAGGATGGGGGCCGGGGGGCTGTTGACTCCTGGAGGAACAACCTGCAGGGAGGGGAAGCAGTCAGTGGGGTGCAGAGCAACCATGGTCCCCCATGCACCCCTTCCCAGAGCCAGGGTCCCTCAGACCCCGGGATGTCAAAGATCCGGGGGGCGGGGGCACCATGTCCTCAGGGGAGATCAGAGCCCAGTGCTGGACATCACAGGGACCCTAGTCCCCCTCTTCATCCAGGCCCCAGAGCCACTTAGCAGCAGTCCTAAGGGGACAACGCAGACACTAACTCAAAGATCCAGGCAGGCCGAAACCTGCTTGGCTCAGTGGATATGTTTTATTTTATTTATTTTTTAAAAATATATTTTATTGATTTTGTACAGAGAGGAAGGGAGAGAGAGAGTTAGAAACATCGATGAGGGAGAGTCATCTATCAGCTGCCTCTTGCACACCCCGTACTGGGGATGTGCCCGCAACCAAAGTACATGCCCTTGACCAGAATCGAACCCGGGACCCTTCAGTCCCCAAGCCGACGCTCTATCCATTGAGCCAAACCAGTCCTGGCTTATTTTATACTTATATAAAATATAAAATAAAAAAAATCTGTAAAAAAATCAAAAGATATATATATATATATATATATATAAAACATTTTATTAATCTTCCACAGAGAGGAAGGAAGAGGGACAGAGAGTTAGAAACGTCGATGAGAGAGAAACAACGACCAGCTGCCTCCTGCACACCCCCTACTGGGGAGGTGCCCGCCACCAAGGCACACGCCCTTGACCGGAATCGAACCGGGGGACCTTTTCAGTCCGCAGGCCGACGCTCTATCCACTGAGCCACACCGGTTTCGGCTCTCCCATCTTTTCTAGTAATTAGTGGACACCATCCCAGTAGCACTTTCCTTGTTTTGAGGCAGACCATTCAGAGAAAGATGGGACAACATGGCGGAGGCCCGGGCAGCGCGCCGCCGGGAAAGCGGAACAGAAAAGGCGGGACAGGCCCAGCCGCTGCGAGCGCCCTCCCCCCCCGCCCCCCACTCGCTCCAGACGCCCCAGCCCACCCCGCGGGGCGAAGGCCGTGACCCCAAACGACAACGCCGCCATCCCGCCAGAGCCCCGGCACCCGACACGCACGCACGCGGGGCCCGGACCCCAAAGCCCCGCCGCGCAGACGGAACGAAACCAAGGAAAGAGGAAGAACTCACCCAACTCGAACTTCCTCCACTGGGAACGTGGCTGGGCCGCGCGTCCCGTTTTATAGAGCGCGCCGCCCGCTCGCAAGGACCCTCCTCACCCCGCCCCCCCCCCCGCCGCGGCCAGTCTGGGCTCCGCCCCGAGGCGTCCAGTCTTGGCGCCGGTGCCAGAAACCCCGCTTCGGTGTTTGGGGAAGGAACACAGTGTCTGTTCCCGGTAGAATATTCCTGAACGGGACAAACTACGTTGCCCCTGTAAGGCAGAGAATGAAAAAACCAAGGAAATACCAGTCATGAGCGTCAGGCAATTCTGTGGACGGCCCCAAAGAAGGGGCGGGCAGGGGGAAAGGACCCCGAATTGGGGGCGGGGCCGGGAAGGGGAAACTGGCAATGCCTGAGCCACAGCGCTTGGCGGAAGGGGCGGGGCCGACTCACGCTGTCACCCCAGCGGCAGAGTGGGGGGGTCGGGGCCAGAGCCGAGATGGACAGTGGGGAGTTGTGGGAGAGCGAGCGCTCACGTGGCGCGGAGTTAGAGGCTTAGCGTGGACTCCGGGACTGGAGGACTGGACTCTGGTTCGGGGCCGGGAGAGGGGTGGGGGTTGGCGGTAGGGGTGGTGGTGGTGGTGGCTGGGGTCCTGGACTTCCGGGTCCGAGGGAGGAGGGGCTTGGAGGCCTGCACTTCCTGGTTCGAAGGAGGAAGGGCTTAGAGGCCTGGACTTCCGGGTCCGAAGGAGGAGGGTCTGGGGACTGGACTGGTGTGCTGAGGCAGGACCGGATTTGGGGCTCATTTCCTGGTTTTTATTTTTTATTTTTTACTTTTTTCATTTTTTTCATTAAGGTATTATATGTGTACATATCTTACCATTTCCCGGTTTTTAGGTCGCCAAAGACCTGGGGGCTGGGTTTCATGGTAGGGTTGGCGATTTAAGGCGTGTCTGCCAACAGACATGAATGTAAAACTTTTTTTTTTCTCCCCAAAGATGAAAAAGGTTTGGCTCAGTGGATAGAGCGTCCACCCGCGCGGACTGAAGAGTCCCAGGTTCGATTCCGGTCAAGGGCATGTACCTTGGTTGCGGGCACATCCCCAGTTGGGGGTGTGCAGCATCGAAGTTTCTAGCTCTCTATCCCTCTCCCTTCCTCTCTGGGAATAAATAAATAAATAAATAAATATAATTAAAATACATAAAAAGATGAAAAAAGGAAACTTTTTTATATCAACCCACACATAGGAGGTTGCTGTTGTCCACAATTTGGTGTGGACTCTATGGCCACACACACACACACACACACACACACACACGTACTCCCTGTGTGAACAGAGCACATGTTGTTTAGCTGGTTCCCCTTGTCATTGGTTTTTTTTTTTCTTCCTTCTCGTGGGGAGATTCCTCCCTGTGAGGTCTGTAGTCGGAAGTGCAAGGGAGAGACGCGAACTTCTCTCTCAGGAAAATGAGGCATTTTCTAGGCGGACCGCACGCAGCGTGAAGTCAAGTCGGCTGTGGCCGCCTTCTCCCTCCTCTCCTTTGCCCCTGGCCCTCTTAGGATCTGCCAAGCACAGTTGTACCCCAGGACCTCTGCATTTGCTATGCCCTCTGCTTGGAACTCTTTTCCCCAATCTAACTCCATTGAGCGCTCTCTCTCTCTCAAAATATATTTTATTGATTTCTTTTTACACAGAGGAATGGAGAGTTAGAAACATTGATGAGAGAGAAACATTGATCAGCTGCCTCCTGCACACCTACTGGGGATGTGCCCACAACCAAGGTACATGCCCCTGACCGGAATCGAACCTGGGACCCTTTGGTCCACAGGCTGACGCTCTATCCACTGAGCCAAACCGGCTAGGGCTCTCTTCCTCTCTTGAGCCATGATTCTGCTCAGGTGTCACCTTAGCATGGAACCCCCTTTCCCCCCAAACCTCCTTCCCTCTGTCTAACAGACAGGTCTCCCTTACACACCTTTATTTCCCTTCATAGCATGGATCCCCTAACAGATCCCGCTTTGTTTGTGGTCATATTACCTTGCCTCCCAGCTGAAATGTCAGTTCCATAAAGACAAGGATTTGTGACCAATTTGATCACTGCTGTAGACTCAGTGTCTGGCACATAGTTAAAAATCAATCTGTGTTAAAAAAAAAAAAAAAAAAAAAAGAACAAGTTTGACCCCTGGCCAGGTAGCTCAGTTGTTCGGAGCATTGTCCTGTACACCAAAAGGTTGCAGGTTCAATCCCTGGTCAGGGCACATAGAAGAAGCAACCATGAATGCATAAATAAGTGGAACAATAAATCTCTCTCTCCCTCCCTTCTTCCCTTTCTCCTTCCTTTCCTCTCTCTCAA
Organism: Nyctalus aviator; assembly: GCA_036971965.1. Taxonomy (NCBI): domain Eukaryota; kingdom Metazoa; phylum Chordata; class Mammalia; order Chiroptera; family Vespertilionidae; genus Nyctalus; species Nyctalus aviator. The sequence continues at coordinate 5,587,798 of CM072936.1, read as the reverse complement.
ATCAATCAATAAAAGTATTATTGAAAAAATTTGAAAGCTTGGGGAGAATCAGCTATTCAATAAACAGTGATTGCCGAAACCGGTTTGGCTCAGTGGATAGAGCGTCGGTCTGCAGGTTCGATTCTGGTCAAGGGCATGTACATTGGTTGTGGGCACATCTCCGGTGGTGGGTGTGCAGGAGGCGGCTGGTTGATGTTTCTCTCTCATTGATGTTTCTAGCTTTCTATCCCTCTCCCTTCCTCTCTGTAAAAAATCAATAAAATCTATTTTTAAAAAATAAAAAATAAATAAACAGGGATCGAGCCCTGTCCAGTGTTTCTCAGTGGTTAGAACGAGGGCCAGTGCACCAAAGGGTCTTGGATTCAATACCATGTCAAGGACACGTACCTAGGTTTTGGGCTCAACTCCCCACCCACGGTTGGGGTGCCTACAGGAGACAATGTCTCTTTCACATCGATGTTTCTCTCTCTCCTCCTCCTCCCTTCCACTCCCCCAACCCCCCTCTCTGAAAAGCAATGGAAAAAATATCCTGGTTGGCCTAATTCTCAGCTGACCTTGCGCCTCAAGTCTCTGTCTTGCGATTCCCTTCCCTCACTTATACCCGTACATCCCATCCTCCTACCCCACAGGGCCCAAGGAGGTATGACGATTCCACGGGACACTTACAAGGTACTAAGCCAAAAGCATGTTCTGGGCAAAAAGTACAGATTTAAAAATACTGGTTAGTAATTGGAGTCGGGGAGACTCAGAGGGGACTGAAAAGGGATAAGGGTCATGGTGGGTGTGAGGGCCGGAGAGCAGGCTTGTTCGGCTCCTTGGCACGGAGCAAGAAGGAAGCGTGTAGGGCAGTGGTCGGCCAACTCATGAGTCACCAGACTCATTGTTGTCCATTGATATTTGGCTCATGGGGTCCTTCCCATGTCCTAAGTCCATATGCCCTGTGGAGCCAGAATGGACCAGAAATTTATGTAGTTCATGTAGGAAATTAAACCTGAGGGAGGACGGAAGCAGAGGGGGTGAGATGTAGCGTTCACCAGCCCCACCTTGACCCCAGTCCTCTCCCCAGACCCAATGATCCCCCCCTACCCTGTCCCCGTATCCATCCCCCTACACCAAACCTCAACCCCATTCCCTACACCAGTGGTCGGCAAACTGCGGCTCACGAGTCACATGCGGCTCTTTGGCCCCTTGAGTTTTTAGCAAAGGCCAGCTTAGGAGGACCCTAATTAAGTTAAGAACAATGTTCCTACCTATGTAGTTTAAGTTTAAAAAATTTGGCTCTCAAATTCCAGCCGAAACCGGTTGGCTCAGTGGATAGAGCGTCAGCCTGCGGACTGAAAGGTCCCAGGTTTGATTCTGGTCAAGGGCATGTACCTCGGTTGAGGGCACATCCCTGGTGGGGTGTGTGCAAGAGGCAGCTGATCGGTGATTCTCTCTCATTGGTGTTTCTAACTCTCTATCCCTCTCTCTTCCTCTCTGTAAAAAAAAAAAAAAAAAAAAAAAAAATCAATAAAATATATTTAAAAAAAGAAAAAAGAAATTCCAATTGTTGTCCTCTTGATATTTGGCTCTGGTGACTTATGAGTTGGCTGACCACTGCCCTACACGGTCCGAACCCATTTCCAAATTCAACCCCATCCTCAGTTCCATCTTATCCCCTGCCCTGTCCCCAACCCTTCCACCTACCTTTTCCTCCACCCTCCACCTTCAAACCCAAACATAACCCGTCCCCTACCCTCTACCCCCCATCCGTTTCCTAACCCAAACCCAGCCATATCCTCATCCCCAACTCCTTCCCGGGCAGTCCCCATCGGTATCCCCCGAACCCTGTCCAAACCCAGCCCCCGTCCCGGCTCAGACCGATCGCCATGAAGGAGAAGATGCCGACCCACGCCAGGTAGAAGCTGTGCCCCAGGCGGTAAGTCATGCCCTCCTGCAGGAACTCATGGGCCTGCAGCAGGTAGAACAGGACGCCCAGTACCATGCTGGTCCCTGCGGGAGGAGTACAGGCGTTAGGGGGCTGGGCAAGCAGGTGTGTGAAGACCCTAGCCCACAGTGTGTCACTGCCTGGCTCTTGCCCGTTATTCCCCCGCTTCCTTAGCCTCCCTGTATCTCTGTGCCCCACACAGGGTCAGAGGCTCCCGACAATGTCATGGTAGATGACACTGGGAGTGCAAGTCTTGGTCTTTCTTTCTTTCTTTCTTTCTTTCTTTCTTTCTTTCTTTCTTTCTTTCTTTCTTTTAAAAAAATATATTTTATTGACTTACAGAGAGGAAGGGAGAGGGATAGAGAGCTAGAAACATCGATGAGAGAGAAACATCCATCAGCTGCCTCCTGCATACTCCCTACTGGGGATGTGCCTGCAACCAAGGTACATACCCTTGACCGGAATCGAACCTGGGACCCTTCAGCCGGCAGGCTGACGCTCTAGCCACTGAGCCAAACCGGTCAGGGCCATTGGATGACTCTTGTATGTGCCCTGACTGAGGCTAAAACTCACAACCTTGGTGTGCCAGGATGATGCTCTAACCAACTGAGTAACTTTTTTCTCTCTCTTTATTTTCACAGCATAGGATGTGTTTCCCATTTAATTAAAAGGTAGACTGGGCAGAGATTATTTCCTTCTAAGAAAATGTCCTAGATTGGATGAGCTAAAACCGAGGTGTTTTTTCACCCCAGGTCCCCTGTATTTGAACAACTGGGAAGAGTTAACCCACAAACCGGACACATGACATTTGCTAACGAGGACATGGGACGCCGAATGCCCACCCATCGTGGCTTTATTGTCACTCTCCAAAAATGCTCTCTTGCCGCAACTGAAGGTTGTGGTCAGTTACTGCAAGAGAAGATAATATCCTTCATTTCTAAACCAGAGTGCTCCCCAGAGCCGAAACCAGTTTGGCTCAGCGGATAGAGCGTGGGCCTGTGGACTGAAGGGTCCCAGGTTCGATTCAGGTCAGGGGTATGTACCTTGGTTGCGGGCACATCCCCAGTGTGGGGTGTGTGGGAGGCAGCTGATCGGTGATTCTCTCGCATCGATGTTTCTGACTCTCTGTCCCTCTCTCTTCCTCTCTGTAAAAAAAAAAATCAATAAAATACATTTAAAAAACAACAACAAACAAACAGAAAAACACACACAAAGTGCTCCCCATGGCTCCCTTTTCTAGAACGTGTGATTTGACATGCAAATGGAACCAAACTATCCTCATCGGAATATAAATTCCTAGTTACTTGGGTGGGCCTGTGGCGATAAGGACCTGTACAGTATCTACATTGGGTACTGACATTTCCCAGTTCAGTCCCCTCGACATCTCCATGTGGTAGGAGGTTTTACTCCCACCCTACTGAGACTCAGGAAGAGGAAGAAGTTATTGGGGGTGGCGGGGCGGTGGGATTTGGGGTGGGGGTGGGGCTGGGACTGGAACCAGAGATGGGTCCTCGGTAGAGGTGGGTGTCTGAGTGACCAGGATGGAGGAGGTTGGGGTTGGGGGTTGGTGTTGGGTGGTGGTTGGGGTTCAGGATGGACTGGAGACTTGGTCAGAGGATGGAGCTGGGTAAGGGTTCGGCTGAGTTTCAGAGTGAGGCTCACAGGTGGTTGGGATGGGGTTGCAGTTGGCTGTTGACATTGGTGGCTTGGATACTGGAGAGAAGATTGAATGGGAATGGGGGTGGGGGTGGGCCTGGACGTCATGGAAGGGGGAGGTGGATGCATTTGCGATGTGTTGGTGATGGAGCTGGGGAGGGAAGTGGGGGGTGGAGATGGGGTTAGGCTGAAAATTATATACCGTGTTTCCCCGAAAATAAGACATCCTCCGAAAATAAGACCTAGCGCAACTTTGGGAGAAAAAATTAATATAAGACACTGTCTTATTTTCGGGGAAACAGGATATATATATATATATATATATATATAATTTTTTTAATTGGGATGAGTTTGCCGACCACTGCCAGGGGCTTAATCACAAGGAACAACAACAGCTTGTAATGACTAGAATGGAGAGTCTAGGTCTGTTTGCCAACCATTGGGTTAGGAGATGGGATCTGAATTGGGACTGGAGGTGAGGATGGGGGGAGTTGGTTGGAGTTTGGTGGAAGGGGGTTGGGTGCCGTGGTAGGCCCTGGGCATGGTTCGCCTTGTCCTGGGGTCCCTCTGGGCAGGGCCTCACTGCCATGCCTGTCAGGTTGCTGAGGATGATGTTGGAGAAGTCCATCAGGGGCACGCTGGAGCTGCTGAAGAAGGTGATGTTTATGAGGATGAGGAAGAGGCAGAAGCTGGTGAAGCTGGAAATGAGGAGGAAGGCCCAGGCAGAGTCCAGCAAGTCTAGGGAAGGAAGAGGAGCGGGACCAGCGGGATGAGGGTCATGTTGGTGAGGATGAGCACAGGGCAGTGAGGATGGTCCTGCAGCAGGGAGCGACCACCCTGGGGGAGGGAGGCTGACCCAGAGGAAGTGAGGACCACAGCAGAGAAGGGAGGACACGCCCAGGGCAGTGGGGTCATCCCAAGGAAGGCGGAAAGGGGGGTCCCCCTAGGGCAGAGGAGAAATGAGCCCCAGGAATGGTGTGTCTCATTGGGCAGGCCTTACAAGCATTGTGGTCTTGCTCCCGCAGGCAGGAGATGTCAGAACACCGCACAAAGAAGATGGTGTTGATGGGCATGGTCCGGGGCGGGGGGTCAGCAGGACCCCCAGGGGGCTCCAGGGGCACCTGGAAGTGGATCCAGGGCTGGCCCAGTGTGATGAGACCGATGATTATTATGCCCAACACGCTCAGTGCCAGGCTCAGCTGGCGGCTGATCTTCTTGGCTTCATGCAGCATCTTCGTGCCTATGGGCAGCAGTGAATATTTCCGCTTACCCTCTTCCAGAAACCTGCGGCAGATATTCCCACCGGCAGCGTCAGTGCCGAGTCCAGCTCCCCAGCCCAACCGTCCCAGGTCCAGCTGCCAGACCCAGTCCCACCCAGTCTAGCCTTCAGACTCTAATCTTCTCGACTAAAGGCCTGCGGCACGAAGATTCGTGCACCTGGCCTTCCCTTCCCCTGGCTGCCATCCCGGGTTCTCCTCCGGCACCCGGGACCCAAGCCTTTAGCCTTCAGGCTTGGCTCCGACTGTAGGGGAACCTTCAGGCTTCCGTCCTCGCTCCATGCCTGCATATGCAAATGAACCCAACTGCTTTGTTAGGATACTTTGCATACCCATTCCTGATTGGCTGGTTGGGGGGGAGGCGTCATGGAGGTACGGTCAATTTGGCATATTTCTCTCTTTTTTTTAAAAAAATATATTGTATTGATTTTTTACAGAGAGGAAGGAAGAAGGATAGAGAGCTAGAAACGTCGATGAGATGAGAGAGAAACATCGACCAGCTGCCTCTCGCACACCCCCTCCTGGGGATGAGTCCGCAACCAATGTATGTGTGCCCTTGGCCGGAATCGAACCTGGGACCTTTCAGTCCGCAGCCCGACGCTCTATCCACTGAGCCAAACTGGCTTCGGCCATATTCCTCTTATATTAGTGTAGATGTCCATCCTCTACCAGGTGTCGGCAATCTACGGCTCCAGAGCCGCATGCGGCTCTTTTTAAGCTTTGCCACGTCTCCGACAGCAGGGCCGACACTAGCAGGGCCGATAGCAGGGGTGTGTGTGTGTGTGTGTGTGTGTGTGAGGGGGGGTGGGGTGGTGCGGGGAGCTGTATCACTTATCTCTGCTACCTCCGGCGCTCCTGGCGCTTTTTCCTTTGGAAACGGGTCCAAGTGGCTCTTTATGTCTTAAAGGTTGCAGACCCCCGTATCCCCCAGGTCCTGCCTCTGGGACACGCCCTCCAGGCTCCCTTCTAGCTTTCAGACCCTGCCACCCAACGTTCAGCCTCCAGGTTCTGCGCCATGCCCTACCCCTCAGGGCCCGTCGCCACGTCAGGCCTCCAAGGCCTGCCACCCCTAGGTCCAGGCTCCAGTCTCTGATATGCCAGCCACGTTCTGGTCCCCGTCCTTCGACTGCTGTCCGTCTCCCCCAGCCCCCACCCCCGATTCTAACCCAGAACCCGGCCTTCCACGGGGACTCTGCCTCCCACCTGGCAGTAGAGGCCTCTGGGGGGCTGCCTGGCTGCATGCTGCTGTCACTCTCCGGGGCAATTTTGCTGAACTGGAGGTTGTACAGAGACGTTTTTAAATCCTCCTGGGAGCTCCAGAGAATTGCTTCTATGTTTTCCATGCTGGGCTCGGGGCTGTAAGTAATGGAAGGGGGGACATCCACCTTGGCCCGGTTTGGACCCTTGAGGCCTCGGATCGGGGGTAGGGCCAAAGTGTCTTGAGTCTTCTGACTGCAGTAGGAAACTGAATCGAAACAGGCTAAGAGGCTGTGGGGCATCGTCAGAGGCGTTGGGACACCGGGGCTGCAGATTTGGAGACTCGGGGCAGGTTGGGTGCCCACATGGGAATCGTGGGTAACCGGCGGCGGCGGCGGCGGCGGCGGCGGTGGCGGCGGCGGCACGTCTTGGGTGCTGGCTTGCTGACTGCTGCCAACGGATGGCGCCCCTTGGATACTTTTTTGGATGATGCTACCGACGGGAGACTCCTCTCTGATGCTGTCCCGGAGAGTGCTGTCCATGGGTGCCGGCTCTTGGGCGCTGGCCCGGCGAGGGCGCAAGGTGGGCGGAGGCTCTTGGATGCTGACCCGGCGGGTGTAGACGGTGGGCGGGTGCTCCTGCATGCTGACCCGGCGGGTGTACGCCACCGGCAGGGATTCCTGGGCGCTGACCCGGCGGGCGTGGGAAACGGGCGGAGGCTCCTGGATGCTGACCCGGCGGGCGTGGGAAACGGGCGGAGGCTCCTGGATGCTGACCCGGCGGGCTTGGGAAACGGGCGGAGGCTCCTGGATGCTGACCCGGCGGGCTTGGGAAACGGGCGGAGGCTCCTGGATGCTGACCCGGCGGGCTTGGGAAACGGGCGGAGGCTCCTGGATGCTGACCCGGCGGGCTTGGGAAACGGGCGGAGGCTCCTGGATGCCAACCCGGCGGGCGTGGGAAACGGGCAGAGGCTCCTGGATCCCGGCCCGGCGGGAGTGCAAGATGGACTGAGGCTCCTGGACGCTTAACCTGTTGGAACTGGGCAAAGAGTCTGTGGTCTCCTCATCTTGGGCGGCCTTGTCTGGGTCTTCCCGGAGGACGTCGGACTGGTTGCCCTGCTGGCCGGGTTGGGACTTCTGGGACATGGGGGTGGCAGAGGGCCAAGCCTGTTCCTAGAGGCATGCAACGGTCTGCCAACTGCCTCGGGCCTTCTTTCCTGGCACCTCGGTGGCCCCCGGAAGTCCCTCGGTCTCTCTCTCTCTCTCCGGGGTTCGGGCCCTGTCCCTCGGGCTTTTGATCTCTTTGTTCTTTCTTCGGCGTTTCTCGGTCTCCCCTGCTGTCCTCCCGCAAGCCTGGAGGCTCCAGACTGGCCTGCAGCTGGGGCTGGGAGGAGGTTCCGTGGCAGTTGGAGAGAGGTTCCAGGAAGTTGGGACATTGGCCATGGACTCTTCCTGCACAGAAGACCTGTGTGAGGGACATGGGGGTTGGGACGGAGGCTCAGTGTGAGGTCTGGGCAGGGTCAGGATTGGGATATGAAGGGGTCAGTCACAGTTGGGTCAGAGAGGTGTCAGGGCAGGGCAAGGGGCGGGCTGGGAGGTAGGGAGCAATCTCACGGTGGAGAAATTCATGCACCGGAGCGGAAGGGGGTATCCCTCAGCCCAGCCTGCACCCTCTTGCAGTTCGGGACCCCTTTTGGGGATGTCTGCCTGCCCCCAGGGATTGGGCCTAAGCGGGCAGTCAGACATCCCTCTGGCAGCCCGGGGCTCTCGCGGTCCGGGACCCCTCGCTCCTTAGCCGCCCACCTGCAGCGAGGTGGGAGAGGCTTCCGCTGTGCTCCCCCCTGTGGGAGCTCCGCCATGACCACCAGGGGGCAGCACCTGCATGGAGCGTCTGCCCCCCTGGTGGCCAGTGTGCATCTGCAGCTTGTTCCGCCATTTGGTCAGTTTGCATGTTAGGGTTTTATTGCCTAGGATTCCCATGCCCCTCCTGGCTCCCTTTCTGTCTCTGGCTCCGGCTCCGTGCACCAGTCCCTGAGGCCTCAGAGACCCAGAGAAGATGGGCTGCTGTCCACCCACCAAGACCTACCACTCACAGCACAAGGAGGGCCCCAAAGGAGCCCAACAGGGGTGCAGGGGCCCCCACTCACACGTGCATGCTTTACCATCGGGAGCGGCGACCTGCAAA
>CM072936.1:5549557-5574557 GCA_036971965.1 Nyctalus aviator | reverse complement strand
AGGGGCGGGGCCAGGGAGGCGGGGCCTGCCTAGGGGATGAAGCAGGAAAGAACGGAATGAGTAATATAGGGAGAAACAGACACCACCGTGAACCGAGGGCAGTGGTCGGTGAACTCATTAGTCAGTGGAGCCAAATAGCAACAGGACCATTATTGAAATTTCTTTTGAGAGCCAAATTTTTTTTAAAAATATATTTTATTGATTTTGTACAGAGAGGAAGGGAGAGAGATAGAGAGTTAGAAACATTTATGAGAGTCATCGATCAGCTGCCTCTTGCACACCCCCTACTGGGGGATATGCCCGCAACCAAGGAACATGCCCTTGACCGGAATCGAACCCGGGTTCCTTCAGTCCCCAAGCCGACGCTCTATCCATTGAGCCAAACCGGTTTCAGCAAGAGATACAAATCTTTTAAAAAATATATATATTTTATTGATTTTTTTTTTTTTTACAGAGAGGAAGGGAGAGGGAGAGAGAGCTAGAAACATCCATGAGAGAGAAACATCCATCAGCTGCCTTTTGCACACCCCGCACTGGGGATGTGCCCGCAACCAAGGTACATGCCCTTGACCGGAATCAAACCCGGGACCCTTCAGTCCGCAAGTGGAGGCTCTATCCACTGAGCCAAACCGGTTTCGGTGAGAGCCAAATTTTTTAAACTTAAACTTCTTCTAATGCCATGTCTTCAAAATGGACCCGCCCAGGCTGCGGTATTTTGTGGAAGAGCCACACTCAAGGGGCCAAAGAGCCGCAGGTGGCTTGTGAGCCGCAGTTTGCTGACCACGGATGACCTCTGAGGAGGCGGGGCCTAGGGGCCTGGGCGGGGCCTGGGCGGGGCGAGAGGCGGGGCCTAGGGGACGGATTGGGGCCGGGGGTCCCGCTGCCCACCCGCCCCTCCTCCGCAGGAGTGCTGAGCTACTTGAACTACAGGGGCATGTGGAGCCAGGCCTCCTTCTCCTGGGACCGGCGGGTGAGCTACCTCCGCTGGGCCTCGCGGCTGAACCCCGTGAAGCAAGTTTCCCTTCACTCAGAGTCCAAGTCAGCCCCCAGGCAATCCGAGGAGCCGCTGCAGGGGATCCTCGCCTAGCCGCCCTGAGCCGCTGTTTCTCAGGACACAGACGGACACCCGGGGAGGGGTCAGCCCGCCCTCTCTCCCACCTCTGCTCCCTAAGAACGTGCCTCGCCCTCCCTCCCGAGGGCTTGCTGACAAAGCCAGGACCCCCAAGTGGGGCCCCCTCTTTGGGACTCTGTCCCCCGCCCACGGAGACCTCACCTTGTCCCCATCCTGGAAGTCAGACACCAGCCCCTGCCAAGGGGCCAGTGGGTGTGAATCTGCTCCCATCCTAGTGTGGCCCCGCCCCATCCCAGCAGGCCACGCCCACCCACAGCCAGGCCACGCCTCACTCCCAGGCAGGCCACGCCCCACCCTAGCTAGGCCACGCCCACCACAGAAAGACCACGCCCATCTTAGACAGGCCACGCCCAAATCCCCAGACAGACCACGCCCCCACCCTAGCTAGGCCACGCCCTTCATCCTCAGAACTCCTCCCCCTCCGAGCCCCTGGACAGGACACGGAGCGCCCCCACCCCAGCTTTTGATGTAGCCCCTCCCCAGGAGGGCGTGGCTGGCAGTAGCATCCCTTGCCCACCTTCCCGGGCTTCCCGCACCCCAATAAAATGTGGGCACCCTCCTCCATGGCGTCCTCTCCCTCGGGGCAGGGTCGGGCCCAGCATGTGCGAACCGGCCTGGAGTCCCTGCCTCCCTCTCTCTGCCTGTGTGTCTGCACCGTCTCTGCCCGTCCTTTCCCTTGTCCGTGACTGCGGGCCTCTCTCTCTCCCCCACCCTCCACCCCCCAAGACAGGGCGGGCTGGGGAGACTCCAGCCTGGCCTGGGAGACGGGGGAGGGGGTGGGGGTGGGGGTCCGGGCTGCCGGCCAGATGACACCAGGACTCAATGCGAATCGGATGCATATTTGGTTTTATTGGGGACGGGGTGGGGGGGGGGGCGGTGAGGGAGGGAAGGGTGGGGGGAGCGGAGGTGGGGGGGTTCAGGGATAGGGCGGAAGCATTCAGGCGTTGTCTGCCATGGTCTTCTTGATCCAGTCCACGAGGGGCAGAACTCTGGTGAAGACCCCCGGCATGTTGGGTCGGGCGCAGGGGGAGTGGCCCCAGGACGTGATTCCCTGAAGGACCCCGTCGCAGACCAGCGGGCCCCCGGAGTCACCCTGCAGGAGGGGGCAGGGGGAGAGAGGGAGGTCAGTGAGGCTGGAGTCCAGCTACGGGGAGAGACACACAATTGTCTCCGGAGCCCACTCCCAGGAGGTGGCAGGTCTCCAACAGGGGGGTAGTGGGTGGGGTTCCGGCCAATGGGAATGGGGCACCAGGGCCCGGTTTCTGCATCTGGGGTGGTGGTGGTGCAGGGCCCAAGAGAACCATCCCTGCAGGTGCTGAGGAGGAGGAGGAGGAGGAGGAGGAGGAGGAGGAGGAGGAGGAGGAGAACGAGGAGGAGGAGGAGGAGGACGAGGAGAAGGAGGACGAGGAGGAGGAGGAGGTGGAGGAGAAGGAGGAGGACGAGGAGGAGGAGGAGGACGACGAGGAGGAGGAGAAGAAGGAGGAGGAGGAGGAGGAGGAGGAGAGGAGAAGGAGAAGGAGGAGGAGGAGAAGGAGGAGGAGGAGGAGGAGGAGAAGGAGGAGGAGGAGAAGGAGAAGGAGAAGGAGAAGGAGGAGGAGGACATCCACCCACAGGCACCCTTCCACCTCAGGGCTCATCTCAGATGTCGCCTCTCCCAGCTAGCTTTGGGGTGGGGGTGGGGGAACTGCACCTGCGTGCCCGAGGGAGGAGGGGGATGCACGGGCCACCAGACTGGGGGTGTGGGAAGGAAAGGGGCGGAGGAGGGAGCTGGAGCCCCGGGGAGGGGGCTGTACCCAGCAGCCTTGGACACCGATGCCTGGATGGCTCTCAGCCCCAGCCCAGAGCCTGAGTCCCCCCTCTCCCACCCACCCCCCCGCCCCCGCCCGGCCCCCCAGAATGCTGAGGCCCCGGGGAGGGGGGGGGAGCGGGCCGCTTACCACACACGTGTCCTTGCCCCCCTCCAGGTTTCCGACGCACATCATGACGTCCGTCACCTTCTCCGGGTGGGCCTCCGCGCACACCTTGTTGGGCAGGACTTTGAGGTCCACACACTGGAGCTCATCTGGGTACTCGGCTGTGGGACGGGGGGGTGGGGGGGTGGGGTGGGGGAGGAACACGGCTGCGGCTGAGCCCTCCTGACACCCCCTGGGCTCCTGGGCCCCCTTTCCTCAGACCCCAGAGTCCCCCCCGCCCCCCGCTGAGCCCGGGTCCCAGGGCTGGCACGTACAGGGGTACGGGCTGGTGCTGCCCCAGCCGGAGGCGTAGCAGGTGCTGCCCAGCTTGGGGGCCTCGGTGGGCAGGTCCAGGACCTGCACGTGGTCTGTGATCTGCACGGGCTCGGCCAGCCGCAGCAGCATGAGGTCGTAGCTGTAGTCCTCGCCGGGGTGCGTGGTGTGGTTCTTGAGGAGGTCCAGGTTGAAGCCGGGGTGCGGGAAGCTCTGGCTGACCTGCACGTACTGCCCGGAGTCCTCCTCCTCAAACAGGTTGTGGCGGCCCAGCCAGAGCTGGTAATTGCTGGGGGTGGGGGGAGAGAGGGGGGTAGACGCGGGGGGGGGGTGTGAGGAGGGAGGAGGGGGAGAGAGGGGAGGGGGGCAGGGCGGTATGGGGCCAGGGGGAGGGGGAGAGAGAGAGAGGTGAGGAGGGACAGGGAGACAGCAGGAGAGTCCAGATCGGTGGGGAAAGAGAAGGTGGTTCAGGGGCAGAGGGTGGGAAGAGAGAGCCGAAAGCAGGTGGTGGTGGTGCTGGTGGGGGCGAGGGGGGGGGTAGGAGGAGAAAGCTGGCAGGAGAACGGAGAAGGAGGTAAGAGCCTGGAGGAAGGAAGAAGCAGGAAAGGACAGAAGGAGAAATAGACAAGTGAGAAGCACGGGGAGAGAGAGAGAGAGAGAGAGAGAGAGAGAGAGAGAGAGAGAGAGAATGAGAAGCTAGCACCCAGGAGGCGGGTGGGGAGGCGGGTACGTGTGTGACAGAGAGTGAGAGACCAGAGACCAGGGAGGGAGGGCAGGAGGGGCTGGGGCAGCAGACGGAGGAGGGGCCTGCGCCCAGCTCAGCAGCAGCTGGGGCTGAGGGGCTGGTTCCCCACAGGCGGGTGGCCTGGCCCCCGGCCCAAGGTCAGTGTCCCCAGCACCCTTCCCTCCCCAGCACCCTTCCCTCCCTCTCCTCGTTTCTTACCCCCCCCCCCCCCCCCCGTGGCCCTCTGGGCCCTCACACAGCCCCACGGGAGACCAGGCCTCCCCTGGGGGCCTCCTGGGGGGCGGGGCTGGGCAGTGTGAGAAGCCCCCGCTCACCCAAAATGTTGGGGACCACCCTCCCTTTTCTCTGGGGGTCCCCTCCGTCCCATGCTGGGGCGTGTGTGCACAGTAGGGACGGGGAAAGGGAGTGAGGCAGAAACCCAGAGAGAGAGAGAGACAGACAGACAGACAGCAGGGAGCTGGAGGGTGAGACGGTGACAGAGATGGGCAGAGACGGGGAGACACAGAGACATGGAGACAGGAGAGAGAGACAGAGGCAGGGTCACAGCCACAGAGCCACCTACCCTGGGACAGACAGGACAGAGGGAGACAGAGACAGGTCTAGGGGAGGGACGGAGGCAGACTGAGGCCCAGTCCTGTGGTGGCACAGACCCTCTCCCCCCGCCACCCCCCCCACCCCCCCCCCCCCGCCACCCCGGGGCCCTCACCCCTACTCACTCGCTGATGCAGTGGGCAGCCGTGAGCACCCACTGGGGGGCCACCAGGACGCCCCCGCACTGGAAGCGGTTGTAATGGTACAGGGCCGCCTGCCAGGGCTGCGCATGCTTGCACTCCCAGCCTCCCACGATGCGAGACTGGACGAGAGGCACGGCGCCTGCAGCGGGGGTGCAGGGTCAGGGCGGAGGGGGGTGGCCGCGGGGTGGGGAGGGAAGGGGAGAGGGAGCCGTGCTATGGACACGCAGGGCAGAGGGCCCGGGCCGAGGAGGTGCTGGGAACGGCCCAGGATCCTGTAGGCTCTGGGGTGGACAGCTGGGCCTGGGCGGGGAGAGGTTCTGCAGAGAGCAGAGCTGACCCCATCGGGTGCAGGCTGGGCTATTCGGGGCGATGGGGGGGGGGGCGAACCAGAGGCTGGGGGTTTGGAGGGGGGAAACCCAGGCGGAAGACGCCAGGAGGGTGGCTCAGAGCTGGGCGGAAGGGTCTGAGGGTGAAGCGGCTTCCAGGCTGGTGAAATGATTAGGGATGTATTTATTTTTTTTTAATTTTGTGTGTGTGTGTGGGGGGTAGGAGGTTGGGCTTTTGGGGCTTCTGGAGAAGGCATGATTTTGGGGAATCAGGTCTGAGCGGCCAAGAAGAAGCACCCGGGGAAGGTGGGGGTGACTGGGGTTCCTGGTTGAGAGAATTCGGGGTTTTGGGCCCAAGAGTGGCACAGGGTTCCTGGCTGGGAGTGGGCTCCTGAAGAGGGTTTGGGGTCTGGTGACCAGGCATGGCGTTCTAAGAGTATGTGTGTGTGTGTGTGGGAGCCCCTGGGACAGGATCCGGGTCAGGACTGGGCACAAAAGGAGGGAGATCCGTCATTCTGGGACGGGGCGAGTCTGTGGAGCTGGTCACAGTCTGGGGGGCGGGGGAGGGGAAAGGGGGGGGGATCTGGGTGCCCTGCGGGGGGGGGGATGCCAGGACAGGAATGGAGACAGAGGCATACGGGGCCGAGCAGCTGTGGGGATGCGGGGAGGACCCACGTGATGTGGGGTTCTTGGGGGAGGGAGGGGCTGGGAAGGCATATGCGATCCTGGGGAGGGGGTTGTCCCGGAAAGCCAGAGCTGTGCAGGGGATGCGGGGGGTGCGGGGGGGGGGGGGAGGCTCAGCTGGAGGGAGGACGGAGAGGCCACAGGAAAGAAACCGGGGTTGTGGGTGCTGGGTGCTGGTCTCGGGGCAAAGCGGGAGGGAAGAAAGGGCCAGTCAGAAGACCCCTGTCGGAGGGGTCTGATAGCATCAGGGGGGTCCTGGGAGGATTGGGGGGCACCCAGTGACCTGCTTGAGAGCTGGCAGCTGGAGCGGTAGGATATGGGGACCCGGGAGCCAGACCATGGGCCCACCGAGCTCTGGAGGGGGGTGATCAGGGTCCCTGGGTCCGCTGGGGTTGGGTGGGGTGGTCCTTGGAAGAGTTGGCGTCCCCCCACAGAGCGAGACAGAGACGGTCCAGGGTGCCTCCACGGTAGAGGGGCTGGGGGCGGGATCGGAGTGGGGAAGAGCAGAAAGTCCTGGGAGTTGCCCTAACCGGTTTGGCTCAGTGGATAGAGCGCCGGCCTGCGGACTCAAGGGTCCCAGGTTCGATTCCGGTCAAGGGCATGGACCTTGGCTGCGGGCACATCCCCAGTAGGGGGTGTGCAGGAGGCAGCTGATCAATGTTTCTCTCTCATGGATGTTTCTAACTCTCTCCCTCTCCCTTCCTCTCTGTAAAAAAAAAAAAAAAAAAAAAAATCAATAAAATATATATATTAAAAAAAAAAAAAAGTCCTGGGAGTTCCTGGGAGGCAAGGACCGTGGAAAAGGTGAGGAGGAGGAGGAGGAGAGGCTGGGAGAGAGAGGAAGGAGCCTGGGGGTCTGGTCGGGTTGGAGGGGTGCAGGCTGGGGAGAGCTGGGTGGGAGGGAAAGGACTCCCAGCCCTCCCACCCCTTCCCAGCGGGCTTACCAGTGCCGGCCAGGCACAGAGCAAGGCCCAGGACCAGGAGCCACATGGTGGGAGCGGTGTCTGGGGGGAGGCAGGCAGGCAGCAGGTGCTGAGCCAGGAGGGCCTCCCCCGGGGAGCCTTTAAAAGCCCCTAGGGCCCCGCCCCTGCCCTGCTGGCACTCCCGTGCCAGCCACCTCCCCCCTCCCTGCCCGTAGAGGGCCGGGAGAATGAGCAGCTGCTGCTCACAAGGGCCTGCCTCCATTGCGATTGCGATTGCGTGCTGGGAGGGAGCCTTGGCTGGGGGTTGGGGTTGGGGGTGGGGGGTGGGGTGAGGAGGGCGGGGTTGGCTCCTGGGGCCTTGCTCTTGGGGATGTCATAGGCAGCGAGGCAGACCCGGGCAGAGCAAGGGCGATGGGCCAGGGACAGAAGGTCACAGGGCCGAAAGCCCGGGCGCCCACCTGACCCCCCTCTTCCCGGGTGTAAACTTTCCTCCCTTATAGCATTGCTGGCTGGGGCTGCGGTTTCGACCCCTCACCTGGCCTCCCCCCCGGGGGATAACCGCGTCTAGGCCTCGGTTGTGTCTCAGCTCCAGGCCCAGCACAGCGGCCACGCCAGAGAAGGGAGGCCATGGCTGCCCTGAGTCAGGACCAGCTGCCATAACTAATGACTCTTGCCCCCGGGGCCAGCCAATCAGTGGAGACCGGGACCCTGAAAGGACACACCTGGGAGACGGACAGGCGCCTGTTCTGCTGAAACCCTCTCCTGAGGCCTCCCTCCTGAGACGGCCCACCTGCAGGAGAGAGAGAACAGCCCTTAGGACGGAAGGAGGGCTCTCCCTCTGGGGCCCACACCTGCGCCCTCCCCTCCCCCCATAGGCAGGTGTCTATGGCTTAGTGGTTAGGAGACCTAACCTCTAAGGGACGGATCCCGGGAAGCTTGCACCCAGGGGAGCAGTGGGCTGTGGCAGCTCGTCCCAAGGCCCCTTTTTCTCTTTTAAAAAAAAAAAAAATAATTTTTTTTACAGAGAGGAAGGGAGAGGGATACAGAGCTTGAAACATCAGCTGCCTCTTGCACACCCCCTACTGGGGATATGCCTGCAACCAAGATACATGCCTTTGACTGGAATTGAACCTGGGACCCCTCAGTCCGCAGGCAAATGCTCCATCCACTGAGCCACACCGGGGAGGGCTTCTCGTACTTCTTAGTGAGCCAGAGCAGCCCGGCCTGGGCTCGCCGGTGGCTTCTTCTATGCCAAGCCCTTGGTTGTTTTGAGAAGGGCGTTTGCTGCGGCCAATCCATTCTTTTAAAAAAAAATTTAAAAAATTTTTAAAAATATATTTTATTGATTTTGTACAGAGAGGAAGGGAGAGAGATAGAGAGTTAGAAACATCGATGAGAGAGAGTCATCGATCAGCTGCCTCTTGCACACCCCCCACCGGGGATATGCCCGCAACGAAGGCACATGCCCTTGCCGGGAATCGAACCTGGGACCTTTCAGTCCGCAGGCCGACGCTCTATCCACTGAGCCAAACCGGTTTCAGTGAGGCCAAGCCATTCTTGCTTGCTTGGCTGCACTGCGTCTCTTGACCGAAATCATTTCTTCAAGACCAGCACGGAGGGCCCTGTGTCTTGCGGGGAATAAGGGTGGGTGGGGGAGTGAGTGAGAACAGAGACAGGAGGTGGAAGAATCACAGGCCCCTCCCTCCAATACAAAGCTCCAAATTCCTGAACCCCAAGGAAGACCCCGTGTGCCCTCAAACACCAGCAGTGGGTATAGGATCGCCTTCTCCCTGCGCCGCTCGGAGCCAAGCCTCTCGGCTCCCAGATGCCGCTGAAGTGGAAGCTTTGGCTTTCCGATGGCCTAGGTCAGTGTTTCCCAAAGTGTGGTACACATACCCCCAGGGGTACAGGAAGAGTTTGATGGGGGTACACGTTGCACCGGAGTCTGGTGGGGATATGCATTGCACCGTGCTTAGCTGCGCCTAATTCTACGTTCTCATGAGTACGAGGGGTACTCAGCGTTACGAAAATTATAGAAGGGGTACACATATGTCAAAAGTTTGGGAAACACTGGCCTAGGTCCCCACATCTATTGCTCCTCTCATCGTAAAATCTTGGGGTGCCCATTTCAGTTTTAGGCCCCCCCGCCCCGCCCCAGATCCAGAAAGATAAAGTTCCCGGGGTCTCCCCTGAATATGTTCCCTAGCATTTCAACATCCATTGTCCCCCCTCCCCACCATCCCATTCCCCTCCCCACCTCCTGGTTCCCCAGGTCTGAAGCTCAAGGTCATGTCCTTCCAAGTCTCAGGACTCCATTGCCTTCCAACGTCAAGAGCATCCCCTCCCCCAATGGGATGTCTCCCCTCCCCCAATGGGATGTCTCCCCTCCCCCAATGGGATGTCTCCCCTCCCCCAATGGGATGCAGAGTCCTCGGGGGCCAGATGGATGTACCTCAGCATGCAGTGACCTTGAAAAAAAATCACCTTTTTGGGGGTCTGTGGTGAGAACAAAAAACTAGATTCCTGCTCTCCTGGCTCTTGAGTAAAATCAAAGCAGCTCACAGGGTCCCAGTCTCCCTGTTAGGCCAGGAAAGGAGAGTGTTTGCCTTTTTTTCCCTTTTGTATTTGCCTTTTTTTTTTTTAAATATATTTTATTGATTTTGTACAGAGAGGAAGGGAGAGAGATAGAGATTTAGAAACATCAATGAGAGAGAGTCCTCGATCCGCTGCCTCTTGCACACCCCCTACTGGGGATATGCCCGCAACCAAGGTACATGCCCTTGACCGGAATCGAACCCGGGACCCTTCAATCCCCAAGCCGACGCTCTATCCACTGAGCCAAACCGGCTTTGGCTGTATTTGCCCTTTTGCCATGGCTACCAGGAAGCCTGGAACAAAACCTTGGGGAAAAAAAATGTACTCATTCTTTTTAATATATTTTATTTATTTATTTATTTATTTTACAGAGAGAAAGGGAAAGGGATAGAGAGTTAGAAACATGGATCAGCTGCCTCCTGCACACCCCCTACTAGGGATGTGCCCTTAACCAAGGTACACGCCCTTGACCGGAATCGAACCCGGGACCCTTCAGTCCACAGGCCGACGCTCTATCCACTGAGCCAAACCGGTCAGGGAAAACGTACTCATTCTTGACCATCTAGTGTGTGAGGGGTCCCGGCCGTGGGTCAGAGGCAGAGAGTACTTCCCCAGGGCCAGGTCCTGGGTGAATTGGCTCCTGCGAATTTCCCCCTTGAACCCTATGGGTGAAGCCATAGGAGGAGGGAGACGGAGGCTGAGCCTTTTTTTTTTTTTTCTTCTTCTCAAGGCCACACAACGGATCTCACGTGTGGATGGCACAGAGACCCCCCTCTCCTCACCCAGGGGTCCATGTACATTGGGTCTGGGGTCCCCGTCCCGTCTGTAGCCCCCTCATCCCCTTCATCCCCAGAAGAAAGTCACAGAAAGAAACTTCCCCAGAGAAACTGTCGTCGAACATCAGACCGGACGAGCCATGGGGCCGCGGACAAATGGAGTTTTGGGGGTGGGGGTGGGGGTGGCTGATTCTGTCCCAGGTCAGGATGGGGCAGCATGGCGTGTCTGCTCAGTCAGAGACAAGGGGAGTGCGGTTGGGGATGAGGGGGTGGGGAGGGGGTCGGGTTGGGAGGCCCCAGTCAGTCAGTTCCTCCGCATGGTGTCCCGGATCCAGTCCATGTACCGGCACACTTTGGTGTAGACCCCAGGCTTGGTGGTGGTGTCACAGGGGACGTCGCCCCAGGACACGATGCCCTGCAGGATGCCCCCGCAGACCAGGGGTCCCCCCGAGTCCCCCTGCGGGGAGAAAGGGAAGCTGGGAGGGCGAAGCTTTGACTCTGGGGATTGTTCCCAGCCCCGTCCTAACCACCCTTCACCATCCACCCCTTAACCCCTATCTTCCCTCGATACCACCCAGGTGAACCCAAACCAGCCCCACCCCAAGGCGACCCTACTCAGCCAACCCGCGTCCAGCCCTCACCCGAATCCACCCCAACCCCTAGACCCGTGGTCGGCAAACTGCGGCTCGCAGGCCACACGCGGCTCTCTGGCCCCTCGAGTGCGGCTCTTCCACAAAACACCACGGCCCGGGCGAGTGTCCATGTTGAAGAAGTGGCGTGAGAGGAAGTTTTACGTTTGAACAATCTGGCTCTCCAAAGAAATGTCCATCGTCGCCCTGTTGCTATTTGGCTCCGTGGACTCCCGAGTTTGCCGACCGCTGCCCTAGCTCTTCCCCATTCCAGACGGGAGAGCAGGCCCGCGCCCAGTGTCCTGCCCTTTGCCTCCTACCTCCAGCCCATGCCACCCCAAACCCACCACCCGTGACACCCACTCCCATCTCACCCCCATTCTAACTGCCCTTCCTTCTCCACCCCCAGACCTACCCCTGGCCTCTTCTCTGATCCCCACCCCCTCTCCCCCCCAAGCAAGCACGATGTGACCCTGGCCCCATTCCCGAACACGGGGTCCGGGCTGTGGCCCCCCCTCTTGGTTCTGACCTCGCAGGAGTCGGTGCCTCCGCCTTCCACGCCCGCACACACCATGGTGTCCATGAGGTGCCCAGGGTAGTCCTTGCTGCAAGACGCGTCCGAGATGATGCTGATGTTGGCGCAGTGCAGGGTATCTGGGAGGTTCACTGCGGAGAGAAGACAGAGGGCCTTGGGCTGAATCCACACATTTTTTCTCTCCTTCCTTCCTTCCTTCCTTCCTTCCTTCCTTCCTTCCTTCCTTCCTTCCTTCCTTCCTTTCCTTTCTTAAAAAAAAATATATTTTATTGATTTTTTACAGAGAGGAAGGGAGAGGAGAGGGATAGAGAGTTAGAAACATCGATGAGAGAGAAACATCAATCAGCTGCCTCCTGCACACGCCCCACTGGGGATGTGCCCAGGTACATGCCCTTGCCCGGAATCGAACCCGGGATCTTTCAGTCCGTAGGCTCTATCCACTGAGCCAAACTGGTTTCGGCAAATCCACACATTTTTCCAGGCCCTGGTGGTCCTCTGCGCCCAAGAGCCCGCCCTGCCCTGGAGGACAGGGTCCCTGAGGTCTGGGTCCCCCGGCTCCATCCCCCCCACGCACCTTGGGACTCCGGGCTCCCCGGGGGCTTGGACTCGTAGCCGGACACCAGGCCCCAGCCGGACACCACGCAGGGGTCGCCGGGCCGCGGGCAGCGCGCGGGCAGGGTCGCGGGCCGCACGCGGGGGGACACGCGCGCCGGCCGCGCCAGGCGCAGCAGCATGAGGTCGTTCAGGTGCGTGCGCGCCACGTAGCCCGGGTGCGGGATGATGCGGACCACGGTGCGCAGCTGCTCCGTGCCGTCGCGCTTGCGCAGGTTGTGCTCGCCCAGGTGCACTCGCATGTGTCTGTGCGGGCGAGTGGTTAGGGTGCGGGGTGCAGGGAGGAATAGACAGAAACATAAAAGAGCGGGCAACCTGGGGCCCCTGGACCCCTTTGCAATCTAGATATCCTATTGCCCGCCCCCTAAAGCCCCCTAAAGCCCCCAAGCCCCCTTTGGGACCTAGATACCCTATTGCCCTCCCCCTAAAGCTCCCAAGCCCCCATTGGGACCCAGATATCCTATTGCCCTCCCCCTAAAGCCCCCTAAAGCCCCCTAAAGCCCCCAAGCCCCCTTTGGGACCCAGATACCCTATTGCCCTCCCCCTAAAGCCCCCAAGCCCCCTTTGGGACCTAGATACCCTATTGCCCTCCCCCTAAAGCTCCCAAGCCCCCATTGGGACCCAGATATCCTATTGCCCTCCCCCTAAAGCCCCCTAAAGCCCCCTTTGGGACCTAGATATCCTATGCCCACCCCCCCCAAAGCCCCAGAGCCAATCGTTCCAGCCCCTTCCCGCCCCCCCACCCCCCCTAAGGGCACCCCCATTCCCTTCCCACAAAGCGTGCACAGGCCTCAGGCTCCAGCTCGCTCTTCTGCAGAGTCAGGATTCTGAGACCCCCTGCCTAGACCCTTCCCCCCACCATGGCCCCAGGGACCCCGAGCCGTGCCTCCTTCCTACCGGGTTTGGCAGTGAGCTGCGGACAGCACCCAGTACGGGGAGACGAGGGAGGCCCCGCAGTTAAAGCGCCCGCGGTCAAAGAGGGCCACCTGCCAGGGCTGGGAGTGGGGCGCGCACTCCTGCCCCTTCAGCACCTTGCCGCTGCTGTTGTCCTGAGCTGCGGGGAGAGGACGGGGTGTGTGCGTGTGTGTGTGTCAGAGGCCTTGCCTCTTCTTTTTAAAAATGTAGCCCTCGCCGGTTTGGCTCAGTGGGTAGAGCATCGGCCTGCGGGCAAAAGGGTCCCAGGTTCGTATCAGTCAAGGGCATGTACCTTGGTGGCGGGCACTTCCCCGGTGGGGGGGGGTGTGCAAGAGGTGGCTGATCGATGATTCTCTCTCATCGATGTTTTTAACTCTCTCTCTCCCTTCCTCTCTGTAAAAATCAATAAAATATATATATAAAAAAATATTTTCCCTAAACAGTTTGGCTCAGTGGATAGAGCGTCGGCCTGCGAACTCAAGAGTCCCAGGTTCGATTCTGGTCAAGGGCATGTACCTTGGTTGTGGGCACATCCCCAGTGGGGGGCGTGTGCGGGAGGCAGCCGATTGATGTTTCTCTCTCATCGATGTTTCTAACTTTCTATCCCTCTCCCTTCCTCTTTGAAATCAATAAATATATATATATATATTTTAAAATATATTTTATTGATTTTTAACAGAGAGGAACGGAGATAGAGAGCTAGAAACGTCGATGAGAGAGAAACATTGGCCTGCTGCCTCTTGCACACCCCCTACCGGGGATGTGCCCGCAACCAATGTACATGCCCTTGACCGGAATCGAACCCGGGACCTTTCAGTCTGCAGACCGACGCTCTACCACAGAGCCAAACCGGCTTTGGCAATAAAAAATATTTTAAAAATATATTTTATTGATATTTTCCAGAGAGGAAAGGAGAGGGAGAGATAAAAACATCAAAGATGAGAGAGAATCAGGGATTGGCTGCCTCCTGCATGCCCCATGCTGAGGATGAAGCTTGCAACTCAGGCCTGTGGCCCCGTCGGGAATAGAACCCTGGCCTTCTGGTTCCTAGGTGGATGCTCAACCACAGAGCCACGCCAGCTGGGTGGTGTCAGAGTTCTTTTCCTTGCACCCTGCCCTCACTGTGTGTTTTTCACCTGCACACCCGCCCCCCCCCCCCCCCCCCGCCACATGTTATTGATTTGTAAGCATGGCCTTCTGTCTAGCGCAGTGGTCGGCAAACTGTGGCTCTCGAGCCGCATACGGCTCTGTGGCCCTTGAGTGTGGCTCTTCCACAAAATACCACGTGCCCTAATTAAGTTAATAACAACGTGCCTCCCTATATAGTTTACATTTAAAAAAAATGTGGCTCTCTCAAGACATTTCAGCCGTTGTCCTGTTGATGTTTGGCTTTGTGGATTCATGACTTTGCCGACCACTGGGCTAGCGTTTACAACTTCTGCTGATCTCCTCCAGAACTGTGCCCCCCTGTCCCTGGTCCCCACCCAAAGGCCCCCAGGAGAGAGAAACATCGGTGGGAGAGAAACATTGGTCAGCTGCCGCCTGCATACCCCCTACCGGGGATGTGCCCGCAACCAAGGTACATGCCCTTGACCGGAATCGAACCCGGGACCCTTCAGCCCGGTTCTCTAGGGACGGGGCCGGAGGACGAGACGCCCTCTGTCCCTGGGCGCGGAGAAGGGGCCGCGGATACCGCGCGGGCAGGTGGCCATTTGGAACCAGCCGTTTGTTCAAGGTCGTTGAGCTGTCACAGACGTCAAGTGGATGCAGCCACTCAATACGTGTGACGCGCAGTCTTGGCTCCGGAGCCCGGACGCCTCAGCCAAATGCATTGTGTCATACACAGAAGGACACGGGCAAGACCTCACAAGGTCACGGGCGAGGGAGCGGGTTGCCGCGGGCCTTCCGCACGTGAGAGCCGACACGGACAGCACCGGAAGCCGAAGCTCACGTGCCCCGACATGAGGTGCAGCCTCGGGAATCACAGCACGGACCGAGGGGGTTTGGCTCAGCGGAGGGAGCATCGGCGGTCAGACTTAAAGGCTCGTGGGTTTGTTTCTGGCCGAGGGCACGCACCTCGGTTTGCAGACTCGATCCCCAGCCCCGTTAGGGGCCCATGCAGGAGGCAACCGATGGATATGTCTCTCTCATATCGGTGTTTCTCTTTCTGTCTCTTCCCCCCACCCCTTCCACTCTCTCTCTAAAAAAAAAAAAAATCAATGGAGCCCTAACCGGTTTGGCTCCGTGGATAGAGCATCGGCCTGCGGACTCAAGGGTCTCAGGTTCGATTCCGGTCAAGGGCATGTACCTTGGTTGCGGGCACATCCCCAGTAGGGGGTGTGCAGGAGGCAGCTGGTCGATGTTTCCTCTATCATTGGCGTTTCTAACTCTCTATCCCTCTCCCTTCCTCTCTGTAAAAAATGCAATAAAATATATTTTATTTTATTTTATTTTTAAAAATATATTTTATTGATTTTACACAGAGAGGAATTGAGAGGGACAGAGAGTTAGAAACGCCGATGAGAGAGAAACATCGACCAGCTGCCTCTTGCACACCCCCTACTGGGGATGCGCCCGCAACCAAGGTACATGCCCTCGACCGGAATCGAACCCTGGACCTTTCAGTCCGCAGGCCAACGCTTTATCCACTGAGCCAAACCGGTCCCGGCTAAAATATATTTAAAAAAAAATCAATGGAGCCTGGCCGGCATGACCCAGTGGTCGAGCGTTGACCTATATGAACCAGGAGGTGTTAGTTTGACTCGAGGTCAGGGCACAGGCCTAGGTTGCCGGCTTGATTTCCCTGTGTGGGGTGTGCGGGAGGCCGCCAGCCCATCCACGATTCTCTCTCGTCATGGATGTTTCTATCTCTCTCTTCTTCTCCCTTCCTCTCAAAAATAAATAAA
Organism: Nyctalus aviator; assembly: GCA_036971965.1. Lineage (NCBI taxonomy): Eukaryota > Metazoa > Chordata > Mammalia > Chiroptera > Vespertilionidae > Nyctalus > Nyctalus aviator. The sequence goes on along the minus strand of CM072936.1, from coordinate 5,558,820 downwards.
AATATAGTAAAAAAAAAAAAAATCCGTGGAAAAATGTCCTTGGGGGGATTAAGAACCACAACAAAATAATAATAATAAATAAATCTTAAAAAAAAATTCTCAGCCGAGACCGGTTTGGCTCAATGGATAGAGCGTCGGCTTGGGGACTGAGAGGTCCCGGGTTCGATTCCGGTCTAGGGCATGTACCTTGGTTGCGGGCATATCCCCGGTAGGGGGTGTGCAAGAGGCAGCTGATCCGTGACTCTCTCTCATCGATGTTTCTAGCTCTCTATCTCTCTCCCTTCCTTTCTGTACAAAATCAATAAAAATATTTAATAAAAAAAAAATTCTCAGCACAGGGGTTCCTATGTGTGTAAGAATGCAGACTGTTAAGATGTGGGCGTGTGTGCCAGCATGCGTGCGCGCACACACACACACACACACACACACACGACAGGTCTATAGCAGTGGTCGGCAAAACGAGGCTCGCGAGCCACACGCGGCTCTTTGGCCCCTTGAGTGTGGCTCTTCCACAAAGCAGCACGCGCGGGCGCGCACGTACAGTGCAATCGAAAAACTTGGAAAAACTTGGTGGCCCGTGCCCAGAAGTCGGTTTTCGGCCTGGGCGAGTCTGTTCTGAAGAAGCGGCTCTGACGCCGAGCCACACTCAAGGGGCCAAAGAGCCACGTGTGGCTCGCGAGCCCCGGTTTGCCGCTCGACCACTGGTCTATAGGGTCATGGTTGAATCTGGAGCGATAGAGTGACACCCCCAGCCTCCCCGCCCCAGCATCCAAACATATTATCTGTGAGGCTCTGAGCGAATGATTGGACCTCTTCCGTGCCTCTGTTTCCTCAGCTGTAAGATGGGATTGTTTAAGGGTTCGATAGGGGTGTGTGTGTGTGTGTGTGATGCCTGACATACTGATTGTTGTTTTTTTAAAAAATATATTTTATTGATTTTTTTACAGAGAGGAAGGGAGAGAGATAGAGAGCTAGAAACATTGATGAGAAAGAAACATCAACCAGCTGCCTCTTGCACACCCCCCACCAGGAATGTGTCCGCAACCAAGGCACATGCCCTTGACCGGAATCGAACCTGGGACCTTTCAGTCCCGCAGACTGACGCTCTATCCACTGAGCCAAACCGGTTTTGGCTACTGTGACTGCTTAATAAATGTTAGTTATTTATTTTTATTTTTATTTTTAAAATATATTTTATTGATTTTGTACAGAGAGGAAGGGAGAGAGATGAGTAGTTAGAAACATTGATGAGAGAGAGTCATCGATCAGCTGCCTCTTGCACACCCCCCACTGGGGATATGCCCGCAACCAATGTACATGCCCTTGACCGGAATCGAACCCGGGACCCTTCAGTACCCAAGCCGACGCTCTATCCATTGAACCAAACTGGTCTCAGCAAATGTTAGTTATTTTTAAACAAGGGGTTCATCGCTGAAACCTGTTCGGCTCAGTGGATAGGGCGTCGGCCTGTGGACTGAAAGGTCCCGGGTTCGATTCCGGTCAAGGGCATGTACCTTGGTTGCAGACACATTCCCAGTAGGGGGTGTGCCAGAGGCAGCTAATCGATGTTTCTCTATCATCGATGTTTCTAACTCTCTATCCCTCTCTGTAAAAAAATCAATAAAATGTATTTAATAAAATAAATAAACCAGGGGTTCAGAGATGCATTCCTGCAGACAGAACGTGTGGACGGACGTTCAGGTGGTGGCACCAAGGCAGCCAGAGTAAAGTCAGGTGTATGACCAGGCCCAGGTCAAGATAATCCAGGTCAACATGGTGACTCCTCCCCAAGCTACTCTGTGAAGGCCCAGAGGGCCAACACCGGGTCCCCTGGAATGGGGTCCTGTCTGGAGGCGAGTCTGGCCACTCAACGTCAAGGACATCGATGTAGCTGGAGACACGGGCCACCAGAATGGGACCTATGTGTCCACGTCTGGGTCAGCCTCCAGGTCGGCTGCTTGGTGTCCAACTTGAACCTGACCCAAGAAAAAGTCCTGGAGGTACAAGGGGGAGCTGTCGCCGAAACCGGGTTGGCTCAGTGGCTAGGGCGTCGGCCTGCGGACTGAAGGGTCCCGGGTTCGATTCTGGTCAAGGGCATGTACCTTGGTGGCGGGCACATCCCCAGTAGGGGGGGTGCAAGAGGCAGCTGATGGATGTTACTCTCTCATAGATGTTTCTAACTCTCTATCCCTCTCTCTTCCTCTCTGTAAAAAAAATCAATAAAATATGCTTTAAAAAACAACAACAAAAAAAGAGGGGCCCGGGGGAGGGTCTGGGGGAGACACTCATCCCAGGTGTGGGGACCTGGCTCACCCATGTGAGCAGGGTCCTGCACTTCCCCTCCCCTCCAACAGCTTCATGCACAGGGATGTTTCACGGTCCCGGGACCCTGAACCCCCTACCCTGGGCACCATGCCCCCTGTGCACCATGCCTATGTCCCCTGAAGGTCACAGCCAGACACACGACGCCACCCACCCCAGGGCAGGCATACACAGCCAAGATCAGATGCCCATGCTCTGCCCTCTAAGGGTTGGGCACTGGGCCAGGGGCCCTGGCAAGGCGGGGAGAACTGGGATGAGGTGGACACGGGACGGGACCGGGGAAGGGTGGGCCGCCCTCCGGAGAAGGGCAGAGGGTGCCGGCGGAATAGCTGGGCACAGAGGCCGCGCCGGGCCGGTCCGAGCCGGAGGAGGCGGGGAGCAGAGAGCACGGACAGGGCCCGAGGGGATGCTGGCAGCGGGGGGAGGGGGGTGCGGGGAGGCTGGAGGGGCCTCCTGGGGCGAGAGGGTCATGTGTGTGTGTGTGCCAGTTCATGGAAGTCCATCCTGGCCTCCCCGGGGCGGAGGCATCGGGTTACAGCGAAGCCCTTCACGGGTGGCAGACGGGCGCGTCAGGCGCTCTCCTGCCGCCCGCAGGGGGTCACCTTGACCTCCAGGCTGCCCCTCTCTGAGTCCCAGCCCCGTCCTCTGCCCAAGGAGGCCCGGGGCCCACCCCAGGGGGATGCTGCCTGAGTCGGAGGGCCCTCCCTCGCATTCCGACGGGCCCTCCTCGTGCCTCCACCTCTGTTGTTCTCACTGGGGGAACCTGCCACTAAGGGATTTCCCCCACTGTCCCCAGAACTGAAGCCCCGGGTCTCTGCCACACCAGGGCGGTGTGTCTGTTGTCATGGGCAGCGAGAGGCCCCATGAGGCATGGAGGCTCCTCAGCGGTCCCTCCCCACCTTCCCCTCACCCCTCCTACCTCCCCCCAGCACCTGACAGCCGTCAGCTGGAGTGAGGACTCAAAGATATCGGCAGGTGGCTGAGGTGGGGCAGGGGCGAGGGAGGGAACTGACGGACCATCTGACTGGTCCGTTGGTTTCTGGGTAAAGGAGGGCTTGGCAGGATGCAGGGCCCGGAGACACGCCCGGGATGGGGGCGTGCGGGGAGCACCCCACTCCCACCAAACCCAGCACCTGGCCGGGGCCCACCTCCTCACCTGCGGACATCAGCAGGAAGGAAAAGACGAGAAGCCACATCGTGGAGGAGGGACCCGGGCTCGGCTGACGTCTGGGGAGGAGGAGAGAGGGAACCGGGGTGAGGCTGGCTCCTCCTGCCCCCCACCGGGGACCCCTCGGGACACAGACGTATCCCCCCTGCTGCTTAACAAATGTCTTCTCGTCCTGGCCGGCGTGGCTCAGTGGATAGAGCGTCGGCCTGAGGACTGAAAGGTCCCAGGTTCGATTTCGGTCAAGGGCATGTACCTTGGTTGCGGGCACATCCCCAGTAGGGGGAGTGCAGGAGGCAGCTGATGGATGATTCTCTCTCATCGATGTTTCTAACTCTCTCCCTCTCCCTCTCTGTAAAAAATCAAATAAAAAAATATATATATTAAAAAAAAAAAAAAGTCTTCTCGCCTGACCGGTTTGGCTCAGTGGATAGAGCGTCGGCCTGCTGATTGGAAGGTCCTGGGTTCGATTCCGGGCAAGGGCATGTACCTTGGTTGCGGGCACACCCCCAGTGAGGGGTGTGCAGGAGGCAGCTGACCAATGTTTCTCTCCCATCGATGTTTCTAACTCCCTATCCGTCTCCCTTCATCTCTGTAAAAAAAATCAATAAAATATATTGGAAAAGAAAAAAAGAGCCCTAGCTGGTTGGGCTCAGTGGATAGAGCATTGGCCTGGGGATGTAAGGGTCCCAGGTTTGATTCCAGCCAAGGGCACATGCCTGGGTTTCAGGCTTGATCCCCAGTGGAGGCTGTGCAGGAGGCAGCCAATCATTGATGTTTCTATCTCTCTCTCCCTCTCCCTTCCTCTCTAAAAACAATAAAATATATTTAAAAAAGAAAAGAAAAAAGAAAAAAGAAACATCTTCTCACCATCCTCGCTCCCCACCCCCATCCCCAGCCTGCTCTTCCGCCCGGGTATCCCATCTGCCATGGGTCTGCCATCCCTCCAGGCACTGGGATCGACGCCCAGGTGCCCGTGCAGCCGGGCAGAGGCGACCGGCCCCATGGCTTGCTCTCTCTCTCTCCATCTCCAAGGTTCCGGCTCAGGACACATTCTCTCCCCGGACCCTGTGCCAGAGTCCTCCCCACCCTCCCCGAGTCCTTGTCTCCACTCAGGTTCCCGGCCTAGACCACCCCACAGGGTCTCTCTGCACCTGGGGTTGGCCACGCCCCATTCCTCCTGGCACGAATCTTCTTAAAAAAAAATTATATATATATATATATATATATTATTGATTTTTTATAGAAAGGAAGAGAGAGGGGCAGAGAGTTAGAAACATCGATGAGAGAGAATCATTGACCAGCCACCTCCTGCACACCTCCTACTGGGGATGTGCCCGCAACCAAGGTACATGCCCTTGACTGGGATCGAACCTGGGACCTTTCAGTCCACAGACCGATTCTCTATCCACTGAGCCAAGCCGGTTTCGGCTACAAGTGCTTTCAGGAACATCCTCCTGATTCACTCCAGCCCCCTTCCTGCACCCCCATTCCCCATCCCCCTCCCCCATCCCCCCACCCCCAGCTCCTTCTTACATCTCCAGGGCATTGTCTTGGTTCAAGGTCAACGCAGACCACCAGTGAAGGACACATGGGCCTATACAGGTGACCTTGACACTTGACTCCCACAGGGTGGTCTCTCTGTGTCTCTTAGACTGTCTCCCCTCATCGCCCCCCCCACCCCCTTCCATTCCTGTCCGGAGATCTTACCCCCTTCCGACGCTCTGGCAGCATCTGGGGCGGCTTGGATGCCAGGAGAAGGGGAGCGGGCACCCGAATGCCAGAGTTTATAAGCGTGCAGCCCCGCCCAGGCCTGGGGGGTGGGTGGGTGGGTGGGGTGAGGTGGGAGGCGGCTGAGAGTCTCGCCTTTACAGGCTGGACGCCTGGGTGGCTGGGGGGGGGTGTGGGGGGACGAGGCCTAATAAACGTTTATTGGGCTGAAACTTTGGTCTGCGTCTCCGAGGAGGAGTGTCCCCGCCACGGGGGAGAGGCAGGATGGCTGGAGTTGAAAATTGGGGGGCTGGGCGGGGGTCAAAATGCAGAGCGTTGGATTCTGGAGCCCGGAACCTGGAATCCAGTAGACACTGGATTTTGGAGTCACACTTCCTTCGCCTGGAGTAGGGTTCCAGATCTTGAATTCTGGACTTGGATCTAGACTCTTCACTTTTGATCTAGAGTCTTCACTCTGAATCTCCAGATCTTAATTCTGGGGACGCCCCCCCCCCCCCCCCACCGTTCTGGATTCTGGATCTCTGATTTCTGAGGTTGGGTTCTGTATCTAGTATCTCCCATTCTGGACCAGGTTTTGGATCCAGATACCCGGTTCTAGACCTTGAAGTCACAACGTCTCTGTTTTGGATTCTGGATCTCTCTGGTGGTTCTGGATTCTGGATCCAGATTTCCGGTTGTGGGTCTCTTGATTTTGGTTCTCCCGTCCTGGATTCTGAGTTTTGGGGTCTAGAGTTGGGGATCCATGACCTGAATTCTAGAGTGTGAATTTTGGAGGTAAGTCTTGCATTCTGGAATTTGGGCCGGGCCTTTGAGTGACGTCTCTGGCTTGGGTTCTAGATCCCGGGCCTTTGCAATCTGTAAGTCTGGAGTCTAGCATTTGCAACCTAAGACTTGAAGTCAGAAGTCTTCGCTTCTGCTGCCTGAAGTCTGGAACCTGGAGATTTTGAATTTTGGAGCCTGGGTCCTAGAGGCTAGGTCTAGATCCTGAGATTTCCTGGGCTGATGTTGGAGTGTGAAGTCTGGAAATTCAAATCTGCATGGTATAGTTAAGAGGCTGAAAAAAAAAAAAAAAAAGAGGCCAGACATAGACCTGGTTGCCATGATTACTGGACTCCTAAAATCTTGACTCTATGAGCATAAATTTAGCGACCAGGAGGCTGGCGTCTTTACTCTGGATCCTGCAATATATTTTATTGATTTTTCACAGAGAGAAAGGGTTAGAAGGATAGAGAGTTAGAAACATCGATGAGAGAGAAACATGGACCAGCTGCCTCCTGCACCCTCCCCACTGGGGATATGCCTGCAACCAAGGCACATGCCCCTGACCGGAATCGAACCTGGGACCCTTGAGTCCCCAGGCCAGCACTCTATTCACTGAGTCAAACAGGCCAGGGCATGGATCCTGCAGTCTTGATGCTGGTTCTGAGGCCTGAAAAATCTGGATTCTGCTCTCCGGAGGCGCGGAGATCATCCCTCAGATGACATTCCTCCCAAGTTACAGTTCCTCCTGGAGGCCCCTTCCCATGCCTCAGGACTCGAGAGGGCCCTGGGCCGTGGCTGGGTCTCTCCTGCCTCCTGTGACGAAGGAGGAGGCACAGGGCGCCGGAGGGAGGCCTGACTCCAGAGCACTCCCTGACATTACAAGCACGGCCCCTCCCCAAGTCTGGAAAGCCACCCCCTTTATGGGAAGGGGATGCGATCCATCTGGGGGCTGGGTGTGTAGGAGGCCAGTGGCCAGTGTCTAGGGGGCCCTGACCCTCAACTTCCCCGCGGATCATATGGGAGAAGGATGGCAGCTGGACCCCCATAAGCAGAGTCCGATGTGGGCTCGCCGGGAGGGCACTCTGCCTGGCTCCCAGCATGGTGACGTCTGCGTCCCCCCTCCCTCCCATCCTGGCCGGCCAGACCTGGATGATGGGTGGCATTTACCCACATGTCCTTCACCTTAACCGCAGCCCGCGTCCCGCCCTGTATCCTGCTCCTCCTCCTCCTCGCCGGAGTCTCTCATCAACTTGTGGTTCAACCGCCAGCCACACAGGTCTCCTCCGTTTGACCCTGAATGCCTGCCCGGGGCGGCCACCTGGTCCTGGTTCTCTCTTTCCCCAAACCCGCCTCCTCCCATGCTCCCCATCTTAGGGGCAGCCCCACCGTCCACCGAGCCAGGTGGTGACCTCTGCTCCCGTCCCTCCAGCCCAGAGGTCCCCGGTCTGGCTCCTCGCTGTACCTGCCTCTCTCTGCCTCCTTCTCTCCCCTCTGTCCCCCCTGGGCTTGGCTGCAGCTCAAGGGTCCCCCTATGCTAAGGCGACCAGATTTTTAACATTGGTAAAGCGGGACACCATTGACGGGGAAGGGGGGTGTCTTGATTAAAAATTTGGTCTCTATGGAGCAACAAAAATTTTCATAGAACACAAAAATAGTATTGTAATATATTTTCTTTAAAATTTCAACATAAGTACAATTTACAAATATAATAAAAAAAATTTACGTATAGTCACTTTCAAGGCCGGCACTAGACTTTATGCCGCCACTATAAAATATAAATAATATGAGTACCGCCTGTTAAATTCAAGAAAATTTATGTATTTATGAAATAAATAAATAAATAACCTAAATTATCTGAATAGCTGATTTGTAATGACATCACTTGTTTAACTAGCTTTTTTTAAAAATATATTTTATTGATTTTGTACACAGAGGAAGGGAGAGAGATAGAGAGTTAGAAACATTGATGAGAGAGAGTCATCGGTCAGCTGCCTCTTGCACACCCCCTACTGGGGATATGCCCACAACCAAGGTACATGCCCACAACCAAGGTACATGCCCTTGACCGGAATCGAACCTGGGTCCCTTCAGTCCCCAAGCCAATGCTCTATCCATTGAGCCAAACCGGTCTCGGCAACTTGTTTAACTAGCTTACTAGCACGCAGTACGATGTGTATCGTCTGAGAGACAGTTACACAATGTTTTCATCCTTGCCAATCCCCAAAGATGCCATTGTTCATTAGTCCAAACAATGGTGGCCGGATTCTAACACCTGATCAACAATGCGAACTTCGGTAAGCAGTTCTTGGTAATCAGTTCTCAACAATGATTTGTTATTATTCAAGTTTAACATTATAAAATTAACAAAAAACAATATAAAACTCATATCCTGGCTAAATAGCTACACGGCCGCCAAAAACAGTATATTCCCTCCCTATTTTCCCGCCCGTTCCCTCGTGCATTCTTTCCAAAAATGAGGACTTTTTTTTTTTTTGAAATGCCGCGGGACGGGGGACAAATTGTTAAAAATCGGCGGGATGTCTGGTCACCTTACCCAATGCCCTTGAACCCCCACCCCCGCCTCCTCCCCGACCTCCCACCTTCCAGTGCATTCCCTCCCTCCGTCACCAGGTGGCTCCAGAGGGCTGTCTACACTCAGACCTGCTCGGTCCCTCATCTGCTCACAGCCTCTCCGACTCCTCCCTGCATCGGACAGGTCATTTGAGGTCAGCCTGGCGTTTGAGGTCCTCTGAGGTCCCCCCTGGAGGGGCCCGGGGGCCCCGGGCTCCCAGGGCAGGCAGAGGGAGGAGCGGTGAGGAACCTCTCCTGCCTGCTTCCCAGGCTGCTCTGGGGTCCCACCGCCTCTCTGAGGTGGGGACCTGGGACGCCTGCCCAGCACCGCGTGTGTCTGAACCGAGTTCCTAAAGAGCAAAGACCTTGCTGTTGCTGATGCTTGCTGTTTGCAGGCTGAGCTGAAGCAGGGCAGGGGCTGAGCGGCCTGCTCGCGGGCTCCCTCTGGCGTCCGTGCGGCGCAGCTGCAGAGGCGAGGGGAGGCAGTGGGCTCCATCCGGGAGCCAGCCCGTGGCATGGACCAGGTTGGTGGCAGGGAGGCGGGGAGAGGGGTCTCCTTCTCATTCCTTTGAAGTGAGCCGGCAGGGCCTGCTGACCCAGCACAGGCAGCAGCGAGGAGCCAAGGACGATCCTGTTTTGACCTGAGTAGCTGAGTAGTTACACTCTGCTCCCCAGCCTACCCCACTGCACTCATAGGGGTGACCCTTCCTCC
>CM072936.1:3407057-3442057 GCA_036971965.1 Nyctalus aviator | reverse complement strand
AAAGAATCGTCCCCAAAATCGGGACTTTTTTAAAATGCCGAGGGACGCGGGACAAATTGTTAGAAATCGGGACGTCTGGTCACCTTAGTATTGATTAAAAAAAAAAAAAGTACACATATAATACTTTAAAAAATGGGGGGAAATGTACACCTATAATATCTTAATAAAAAAAATGGGGAAAACGTAGACATATAATACCTTAATTTAAAAAAAAAGAAGAGAATTGTTAGTTGGGGAAAGACCTTGTATGCACATAACAATGGCCCAGGACACGGGCCATGGGGGGTGAGGTGTGGGGGGTGGGGAGTAGGGTGAGAGAGTGGGGGGTGGAGTGAGAGGGTGGGGGGTGGAGGGTGGGGGCAGGGACAGGCTGGAGGGGGGCTAATGGGGAAGGAAAGGGGATACAGGTCATACTTTCAACCAGAAGGAATGATGAAAAGTGAAAGAACGGTTGGTTAAAAAATAGAATTGTTGGTTAAAGAGCAAAGACGTTGGCTGGAGACTTAGGCCAATGGTTAACCCGTCAGCCCTCCCCCGGGCGTGCCGGGGAGAAGGACTTTGGAAGGATCCCGAGGGGGTTAACCAGTGACCTTAAACACACAAGTGACCTGGCCTCGCCCACCAAGACCGGCCAAGCCCGGGGCCACCCTCTCCCAGCGCTGGGGATCATGGGAATCGACGTGCCACCGCCTCTTCGGCTTTCGATGTCCTTGAAAGTCATGGCCGGGTATTGCCTCTGATGTTCTTTCATGAATGATGTGTGATCGGCTGAAACCGGTGTGGCTCAGTGGATAGAGCGTCGGCCTGCGGACTGAAGGGTCCCGGGTTCGATTCCGGTCAGGCGCATGTACCTTGGTTGCGGGCACATCCCCAGTGGGTGGTGTGCAGGAGGCGGCTGATGGATGTTTCTCTCTCATCAATGTTTCTAGCTCTCTATCCCTCTCTCTTCCTCTCTGTAAAAAAATGAATCAAAAGAAATATATAAAAATAATGTGTGATCGTCAGAGGGGGCCAATATATATGGGGCGGTGAGGGCCTGGGAAGGGGGCGCCGGCTAGAGGGGGTCCAGGTGGCCAAAGGCAGGACATTCACACACACACACACACACCTCCCATTATTTGGCTAGCAGGCTCCTGCGTGGGGGTGGGTGGGAGTCGGGGGAAATAATTCCACCAGGAAATACTTAGCTGGACCTGCATGCCCAGAAGCAGATCTGGGACGGAGCCGGCTGGCGGACAGGCCCTGGGTCTCCTTGCAGGACAGGCTGACGGGGCTGAGAAACACGCCAGGTCTTCTCGGTCCTCGCGTGTTCTCTCCGTGACCACGAGTTTCCCATTCAACCGGCAACTGAATCTGTCACACGGCAACATCGCCCACATCGGGCTGAGTGGATGCTTCTGGCCCACTCGTAGATTTATTTATTCTAAGCATATTTTTATTTTATTTCATTGATTGCAGAGAGGACGGGAGGGAGAGAGAGAGAGAGAGAGGGAGAGAGAGGGAGAGAGAGAGAGAGAGGAAATCCATGATGAGAGAGAATCACGGAGCCCACAACCCCGGGCATGTGCCCTGGACGGGAATCGAACCCAGAACCCTCCAGTCCACTGAGCCACACCGGTCAGGGCCACCCACCCTCTTAGGTTTCAAGCGCAGGAGTGTGTCCTCGATGTTAATGCCTCGGTGGAAACAAAGAGACGTGGAATAAATTAATATGTACGTGTGCTTATGGGTTGTTGTTGTTTTTGGATTTGAGGGGTTTAAATTTCTAAAAACCTATTTTTAAAAACTCTTTATTGTTTAAAGTAGTACGTCCGTCTCCTTTCTCCCCCACGGATCTCTCCCTGGCCTCCCCACCCCGTTTCATTCGCTGAGAGTGGACGCTGTGCATTACTTCATATTGGTCTCGGGGGTTAGACAATCCTATCCCACATTTTCAGTACCCACCTCGCTCGCACCAGACAGCCCTTACCACATAATGGTCGTAATACCTAGCTGCAGAGATTAGATTTTCCCCCCTCCCCTCCCTTCCCCTCCCTATAACCTAATACCTGCCTAGGCCCTGGGGAAGACACTTTATCTCAGGGAGGGTCCCGCCTCATAGGGTGTGAACCCGCAGCCCTGGCCCTCCCCCACCCCCTCATGCGAGGGCGGGAAAAAATGTCCCCTGGGTCTCCCGTCCAGGAAATAAAATTTTAAAAAATCATCTCCCCCCCCCCCCCAAGGAAAGTCTGCTCCGGACCCCAAAACCCACGGCCCTCACCGCCCCAGTCAGCCAACAGAACTACCCTGTTCCCCCGAAAATAAGACAGTGTCTTATATTAATATTTTCTCCCAAAGTTGCGCTAGGTCTTATTTTCGGGGGATGTCTTATTTTCGGGGAAACCGGGTAGCTACGCGCCCGGGCTCTGGATTGCCGGTCCATGGAGCCATCGCTGATGTCTAAGTATTTAAATATGACGATTCCTTAGCCCTCCGGCGGGAGGTGGGGGTCCCTGTGGTCGATCCCCTGCACGCGGCCTCCGATCCCCACTGATTCCCTCGGGTGGAATGATAAAAGCATTCACGGCCTCACCGTCGACAGCACAGATCTGTTTTTAATGACCGGGCCACACGCGATTTTTGGGTTTTTTTTTTTTTTTTTGAAACCACCAAGCTATAGGGTTTGTTTGATTATTTTTTCTTTCAGATTTTTTTTTTAACCATCAAGCAATAGGATGCATCTATTTTTGGGGTGATTTTTAACCATTCTTTATTGATGAAAGGACGACACGTGTCCCCTTTTCCCGCCCGTCGTACTCCATCCAGGCCGCCAACCAAACCCGATGTTTTATTTTTATTTTTTTAACACGATCATCTTTAAAACGGCTAAGCGTTTTGAGTAATGAAGTTTAAAGATTCGGCGGGGCCTTATCGGATGGGGAGGTGCTCCCGTCCGGGGGGGTAGAGGGGCAGGGTGGGTCTGGGCGGGGACGGGAGGGAGGGGAGGGGAGGGGTCTGGCCCCGGGGACCGGGCTGGGGGCGCTGATTGGGTTCCGTGCCTTATTTAAGGGCCCGGCACCCAGCTCCTCGGTCTCGGGGAGAGAAGCGGCCACACTACGCGCCTCTGGTCTGTGAGTATCACTGGGATATCCCCATTTTTTCCCGGGCCCTCCATCCACCTTTCTCTTACTTTTCCTCCCCGTAATTTGCTTCCTCACCTAACAGGTTTCTGGCAGAGGCAGAAGGCTGAAGGCTGAGGACCACGGTCGGCTGTCCCAGCAGCAGGTTCTATCCCCGTCCACGAGGCTCCCACCCACCCCACGTGCCTGGAAGGGCTTTGGAGCCCACCGGCGTCTCTTCATCCAGCCCTCCGCCCCCGTTCCCACCCTCCTATCTGCCCGCCTGGGTGCCCTAGGCCCATCACCCACGTGGGTGGGGTGGGTGGCTCGGCCCATGAGCCCCTGCGAGTGGGGGCCCTTGTCTCCGCACAAAAGGTTTTTTTCTGAAACCCCCACGCTCCCCAGCGCCTTCTAAGAGGACAGAACGGAACGTGTGGCATGTCTGCCCCCTGCCCTCTGCCTTCCTGGACGTGAGTTGGCCTCCCAGCGGGTTCCCGTGGGCCAGGCCCTGGGGGAGTGGGTCGGTCGGTCGTCGGTCGCTGGGCGCTGGCACCCAGGATGCCCGGTCTGGGGGGACTCAAACTGTGGGGGCACTTTCTGTGCTGAGAGCAAAGTGCCGCCACTTTTTGAGTTCCCCCGGCCGGGGCGAGCTGCTGCTGCGGACGGGCTGCTGCGGACGGGACGGAGGAGGCTGGCCGCCCCGCCAAGGCCCGGGGGCTGCACGGCCCGGCCGGGGGCACTCAAATGCGCAGGCACTCTCCGATGCCCGGCGGAAAGTGCTGCTCCATTTGAGTGTCGCCGGGGGGCACAGCCGGGCCCCCCCGGCCCATCGGGGCCAGACCTGTGCGGGCAGATGACGTCGCCCGCGCCGTGTGGGTCATGCTGGGGCCGCCAGGCCCGTTCCAGCACCTTCTCGTGGACGGTCTGGCGTCGCTGTCCTGCCCGGATGGGGCGGCTCAGAACGGGGGCACTCGCCGTGCTGGGTCAGGAAAGTGCTCCCGTTTCGAGCCTCCCCGTCCGCGCGGAGCACCGGAGGTGTGCGGACACGGAGGTGTGCGGACACGGAGGTGTGCGGACACGGAGTGGGAGAGGAGCTGGAGACTGGCCTGAGGGGGCTGCTGACCTGAGGGCGCCGGGGGCGGGTGCCACCCTCCTCGGAGGGTCCCCGGGGCACCCTTTCGGCGGGAACCGCTCACTGCACTGTGGACCCCGGAGGTCCCGCCATCGGGGCCCTGGGCACGGCCGGGCGGGGTGCGGGGTCCTGGTGGCCACAGTGCAAGAAAAGCCGTAAGTGGTGTCTCAGTGGATAGAGCGTTGGCCTGGGTACTGATTCGATTCTCGGTCAATGGCATGTTCCTTGGTTGCAGACCACATCTCCAGGAGGCAGCTGGTTGATGTTTCTCCCATCAATGTCTCTAACTCTCACTCTCCCATCCTCTGTAAAAAAAAAATAATAAATATATGTGTGCCTTGCAGCCTTGGCCTCCGTGTATTCCTCTAGCGCTCACCTCACCTTAAGTCCACTCTCACCCCCAAGTAGGAGTTCCCCTGTAGGGTGGGTTTCGTCGGCCTCCTCCCATTCTCTGTCCCTGAGCCCCAGGGAAGACCTTGGGTGGCTCCCTATGCCGACCAGGCCTTTGGAAGGACGAGCACATGGGCCCACACCTCGGGGTTCCCTGGCCCCCCTCCCCACCGCCTATAACTCGGGCTGCAGGCGGGTACCCCTCGGGGGGGGGGTGGCTGATCCCTGTCCTGGGGTACTCACCTGGGGCAGCTGGTCTGTGGCCCCCGTTCTGCCTCCCAGGGGGAGGGGATCGGGTCTTGGAGTCCACAGGCCCTCCCTGGCGGGTCTCCCACTCACCCCATTGGGTGACCCACATAGGGCTCCCCACGGCTCTGGGCAGACATTGGGGCGTTTCAAGTCCCCCATTGTGACCCTGGCTGGTCTCCAGCCTCCCTCCCAGACCTGGCCCAAGGAGCTTGTGGGTTTTTTTAATTAAGTTTTTTTTATTGGTTTCAGAGAGGAAGGGACAGACACCCATGCAGGGAAGTGGCCCACGGGTTGGCCGCCCCCCTCGGGGCCTGGAGCCCAGCACCTGGGCGTGGCTGGGACCGGGGAGGAGACTGGTGCTCCACCACTGAGCCACCCCGGCCAGGCCTCCCTCCGCTCGCCGTTCCCGTTGGTTTGAGGGGAAACGTCCACCCATTTCCTCCCAGGAACAAGACCCCAAGCCTCGGTGCATGCCCCGAATTGGGACCAGTCCGGGAGCCTTGTGGGGGTGACGGTGTCCCACCCATTGAGCCACACAGCCGGGCGGCAGGCATCCATGTTCAGCTGCACTGTGTGGGGGGGCTGCCAGTGGATGGCAGGGGCTCTCCCACTCCCGGAGGCCTCATGGCATTGCTAGGGTGGGATGGGCGGCATCACCCGCCTCCTGGCGGGGCCCAAACCCCCACACCCAGAGCCCCCCCCCCCCCCGTTCCCGGGCACGCAGGCCCGCCCTCCCCTCCGAGCACCAGCCGCCGCTCTGCCCGTGGGGGTCTCTCTCTCGGGGACACACACACACACAGTCTGGCCGTGTGGACATCCTGGGCAGGGCCCGCGGTCAGCAGCCGAGGTCCAGGGAGGGCCGGGTCCAGCGGAGCGCCGTCAGCTCTCTGTGGGTGGCCGAGCTCAGGGGCACCCCGAACAGCCTGGGGGGAAAGAGGGCACCGGGTCCCCCATCGGATCGAACGTGGTTCCCGCCCGTGGAGACCGTCCCCTTCCCGTCCGGCCGCCTCGCTCAGCTGGTCAGAGTGCGGGCTGACCGGCAGCGTGTGGCCTGGATCCCCCGTCCGTCAGGACAAGTGCAGGAACCAACCGATGGCCCTGGCCCGGGTGGCCCAGTGGGTAGCGTGTCGGCCTACGGACTAACAGGTCCGGTTCGGTCTCCGCCCCGCCCCCCGGCCGCTCACCAGAGCACCCGCAGCCGGCAGCCCGGGTGCCGCAGCCGCCGGCAGAGGCGCCGCACGCCCGCGCTGCCCAGCGCGTTGTGGGTCAGGTAGAGCTCCATCAGCGTCTGGTTGATTCCCAGCGTGGCCGACAGGTCCCCGCAGGCTGTGGCGGTGAGGCCACAGCTGTCCAGCCTGCGGGGACAGAGAGGCCTGAGTCTTCTCTCCACAGGGAACCGGTATCGGTTTTAAAAAAATATACATTTGGCCGAAGCCGGTTTGGCTCAGTGGATAGAGCGTCGGCTTGGGGACTGAAGGACCCGGGTTCGATTCCGGTCAAGGGCATGTACCTTGGTTGCGGGCATATCCCCAGTAGGGGGTGTGCAAGAGGCCAGTAGGGGGTGTGCAGGAGGCGGCTGATCGATGACTCTCTCTGATCTATGTTTCTAACACTATCTCTCTCCCTTCCTCTCTGTACAAAATCAATAAAATATATTTTAAAATATATATATACATTTGTATTGATTTCAGAGAGGAAGGGGAAGGAGAGAGAGAAACATCCATGATGAGAGAGAATCGTGGATCGCTGCCGCCTGCACGCCCCCCACTGGGGATGGAGCCCACAACCCGGGCATGTGCCCTTGACCGGAATCGAACCCGAGACCCTCCAATTCATAGGCTGATGCTCTATCCACTGAGCCAAACTGGCTAGGGCAGGGTGTAGTTAGTTTTGTTTTTTTTTCCAGTTTTTTTTTTTTTAATATATTTTATTGATTTTGTACAGAGAGAAAGGGAGAGAGATAGAGAGCTAGAAACATTGATGAGAGAGTCATCGATCAGCTGCCTCCTGCACACCCCGCACTGGGGACGTGCCCGCAACCAAGGTACATGCCCTTGACCGGAATCGAACCCGGGTCCCCTCAGTCTCCAAGCCGACGCTCCATCCATTGAGCCAAACCAGTCTCAGCAAGGGTGTAGTTTTAAAAATATACTGATTTTTTACAGAGAGGAAGGGAGAAGGATAGAAAGTTAGAAACATCAATCAGCTGCCTCCTACACACTCCCCACTGGGGATGTGCCCGCAACCAAGGTCCATGCCCTTGACCGGAATCGAACCTGGGATGCTTCAGTCCGCAGGCTGATGCTCTATCCACTGAGCCACACCGGTTAGGGCCAGGGTGTGTAGTGTTTAGGGGACTAGCTGATAAGAAGACAGAGCAGAACCAAAACAGTCCGGGTTAAGATGGTGATGAAGGGGCCTGGCTGGGTAGCTTAGTAGATTTGAGCGCCCCCCCCCCCCCCCCCCGCCAAATAGGCCAAGGTTTGGGGTTCGATCCACCATCAGGGCACATACAAGAAGCTACCAATGGGCCCAGCCAGCGTGGCTCAGTGGTTGAGCATCGACCCGTGGACCAGGAGCTCATGGTTCCATTCCGGTCGAGGGCACAGGCCCGGGTTGCGGGCACATCCCCAGTAGGGGGCGTGAAGGAGGCGGCCGATCAATGATTCCCTCCCATCATTGATGTTTCTATCTCTCTCTCTCTCCCTCCCTCTCCTTTCCTCTCTGAAATCAATAAAACGATATTTTAAAAAGCCCTGGCTGGTTTTGCTCAGTGGACAGAGCGTCGTCCTATGGACCAAAGGATCCCGGGTTCGATTCCGGCCAAGGGCACGTGCCCGGGTTGCAGGCTCAGTCCCCAGTGGGGTGGGTGCATGAGGCAGCCGATCGATGATTCTCTCTCATCACAGATGTCTCTATCTCTTTCTTCCTCTCCCTTCCTCTCTGAAATCAACAACAACAAAAAAATATTTATTTATTTTTTATTTTTTTAAAATATATTTTATTGATTTTGTACAGAGAGGAAGGGAGAGAGATAGAGAGTTAGAAACATCCATGAGAGAGAGTCATCGATCAGCTGCCTCTTGCACACCCCCTACTGGGGATGTGCCCGCAACCAAGGTACATGCCCTTGACCGGAATCGAACCCAGGACCTTTCAGTCCCCAAGCCGACGCTCCATCCAATGAGCCAAACCGGTCTCGGCAACAACAACAAAAAAATATTTAAAAATATAAACAGCCGAAACTGGTTTGGCTCGATGGATAGAGCGTCGGCTTGGGGACTGAAGGGACCCGGGTTCGATTCCGGTCAAGGGCATGTACCTTGGTTGCAGGCACATCCCCAGTGGGGGGTGTGCAAGAGGCAGCTGATCGATGGCTCTCTCTCATCAATGTTTCTAACTCTCTATCTCTCTCCCTTCCTCTCTGTACAAAATCAATAAAAAAAAATATATTAAAAATAAAATAAAATAAAAAAATAAAAATATAAACAAAGGAAAAGAAGGAGAAAGCAAGGACACGCCGGCACCAGGGCCGTCCTGCCCCGGCCCCGCCCCCGCCCGGCCCCGGCTCACCACAGCTTCTGCAGCCTGCAGGCGGGCTGCTGCAGCCCCTTGCACAGCCACCACAGGCCCCGGTCACCCAGGTCGTTGAAGCTCAGGTCCAGCTCTCGGAGGTGGCGGTTGCCCTGCAGCGCGGTGGCCAGGCCCTCACAGGCCGCCGGGCCGAGCCGGCAGATGCCGAGCCTGGAAGACACGGGCATAGGGTGGGCGCCTCCGGGGGCGCCGCCTGGAAAGCTGCCTGCTGGGCGGGCGCTGTGCTCACGGCACCGAGAGAGACTCCACTGGCCCCTGGGAGCAGCGAGGGCGAGAAGAGAGGGACGGGCAGGTAGGAAGGGGAGATAGATAGATAGATAGATAGATAGATAGAGGTATTTGTTGTTGCCCTTACTTATGCACTCATTGGTTGATTTTTGTATGAGAGAGAGAGAGAGAGAGAGAAGGAGTGAGGGAGGGAGGAAGGGAGGAAAGGCAGGAAAAGGCAGAAAAAGAAGGAACACAGGAGGAGAGTGTTAAAGGATAAAGAGACACCATCTTTTGCCCTAACTGGTGTGGTTCAGTGGATAGAGCATAGGCCTGCAGACTGAAGGGTCCCAGTCAAGGCACATACATTGGTTGCGGGCACATCCCCGGGGTGTGTGTGTGTGTGTGTGTGTGCAAGAGGCGGCTGATCGATGATTCTCTCTCATTGATGTTTCTAACTCTCTATCCCTCTCTCTTCCTCTCTGTGAAAAATCAATAAAATATATTAAATATATATATATATATATATATTTTAAGTGGGGGCGGGGTATGGGAAGTGTCCATGGGAACAAAGAATTCATTGTGAGTCCTCACGGAGAAAACAGATGTTATCAGGGGACAGCGGAGCAGAAAGAAGTTCCAGGGAGAAGGAGCAGCAGGTGCAAAGGGCCTGGGGCAGCGAGCTCTGTGGAAGGGGGCCGGTGGGCTGGCGGCTAGGAGAGGCGGGGAGGGAGCCTGGCCCCGGGGGAGCCGGTGGGGGTAGGAGAATGAGGACGGTGGACGGGGCCCCGCGGAGGGGAGGTGGCCAGGCTGGGAGGACGAGGACGGTGGACGGGGCCCCGCGGAGGGGAGGTGGCCGGGCTGGGAGGACGAGGACGGTGGACGGGGCCCCGCGGAGGGGAGCGGGCTGGGCTCACCGCAGGGTCTGCAGTTTGCACTGGGGGTGCCGCAGGCCCTCGCACAGCAGCAGCGCCCCGGGGTCCCCCAGGTCGTTCAGGCCGAGGTCCAGCTCCACCAGGCTCTGGGCCTCCGGGAGGGCGGAGGCCAGGTCTTCGCAGGCGGCCGCAGTGAGGTGACAGATCTTCAACCTGGGCGACACACACAGCGGGCGTGGGCCGGACAGCCGTCTGCCCGGGGGAGACAGCCGAGAACCACCCACCACGCGTCCACGGTCAGCCCCCGCCCCCGCCGGTGTGGCTCAGGGGACAGAGCGTCGGCCTGCGGACTGGAGGGTCCCGGGTTCGATTCTGGTCAGGGGCACATGCCCGGGTTGCAGGCTCGCCAATCAGTGATTCTCTCTCATCGTTGATGTTTCTTTCTCTCTTTCTCTCCCTTCCTCTTTGAAATCAATTAAATTATATATTTTTTATTTAAAAAATTTTTTTTAAATTGCCTTAGCTGTTTTGGCTCAGTGGATGGAGCATTGGCCTGTGGACTGAGGGGATCCTGGTTCGATTCCGGTCAAGGGCATGTGCCTTGGTTGTGGGCACATCCCCAGTAGGGAGTGTGCAGGAGGCAGCTGATCGATGTTTCTCTCTCATCAATGTTTCTGGATCTCTATCCCTCTCCCTTTATCTCTATAAAAAAATCAATAAAATATATTTTAAAAATAAATAATTAAAAATATTTTATATATATATATATATATATATATATATATTTTTTTTTTACAGAGAGGAAGGGAGGATAGTTAGAAACATTGATCACTTGCCTCCTGCATGCCCCCTAGTGGGGATGTGCCCACAACCAAGGTACATGCCCTTGATGGGAATCAAACCTGGAACCTTTCAGTCCACAAGCTGATGCTCTATCTACTGACCCAAACCGGTTAGGGCTAAAATAGAGAGAATCATTGATCAGTTGCCCCCTGCATGCCCCCTCCTCAGGATTGAGCCAACAACCCGGTCATAAGCTCTTGGCTGGACTTGAACTCAGGTCCTTTCAGTCCACAGATCGATGCTGTATTCACTGGGCCGAACCAGCCAGGGCAAAAATACATTATACACACACACACACACACACACACACACACAGGCCCAGTGCACGAATTCGTGCATGGGTGGGGTCCCTCCACCCATCAGGGCTGTCTGGCCCAGTCCAGGGGGAGGACCTGCAGGAGGTTGGCCGGCCGTGGGAGGTTGGCTGTGGGAGTGCACTGACCACCAAGGGACAGCTCTTAGGTTGAGCATCTGCCCCCCCGGTGGTGAGTGAGCATCATAGCAACCGGTCAACCAAATACTTTTAAAATTGTTGCATATATATATATATATATATATATAAAATTTCATTCTTTTTTACAGGCCGAATAACATCCCATTGCGTGTATAGCCCACGTTTTATTCGTTTCTCCGCCCGCCCATGACGGACATCGGAGTTGGCCAGGGCAGACAGTGCCGCCCGAACGCGGGGCAGCCGCCCACCGCCCGCAGGCAGGCGGAGAGCCGCCCAGGAGGCCGGGACACACTCACCACAGGATGCGCAGCCGGCAGGCCGGGCTCCGCAGGGCCCCGCACAGCAGCCGCAGCCCCGCGTCCGCCAGCGCGTTGCCAGTCAGGTCCAGCTCCGCCAGGTGGCTGCTGGCACTGAGCACCGCGGCCAGCTCCCCGCCGGCCCCCGCCTCCAGCTGGCACTTCCGCAGCCTGGGGGAGAGAGACACGCTGGCGAGGGAGGCCCCGGCCTGCTTCTCTTGCTTTTTAAAAAAATACATTTTATTGCCGGGACCGGTGTGGCTCAGTGGATAGAGCGTCGGTCTGCGGACTGAAAGGTCCCAGGTTCGATTCCGGTCAAGGGCATGTACCTTGGTTGCGGGCACATCCCCGGTGGGGGGTGTGCAGGAGGCAGCTGGTCGGTGTTTCTCTCTCATCGACGTTTCTTTCTTTTTTTTTTTTTTTCTCATCGACGTTTCTAACTCTCTGTCCCTCTCAATTCCTCTCTGTGTAACATCTGTGTAAAATCAATAAAATATATTTTAAAAAAATAAAAATATGTTTTATTGACTTCTTACAGAGAGGAATTGAGAGGGATAGAGAGCGAGAAACATCGATGAGAGAGAAACATTGACCAGCTGCCTCCTGCTCACCCCCCACCGGGGATGTGCCCGCAACCAAGGCACATGCCCTTGACCGGAATCGAACCTGGTACCTTTCAGTCTGCAGGCCGACGCTCTATCCACTGAGCCACATCGGTTAGGATGGTGGTGGTGGTGGTGGGTGTTGTTATATATAACATCAATGTTTCCCGTTCTCTCTCTCTCTCTCTCTCTCTCTTCCTCTCTGTAAAAAAAAAAACAAACAAAAAAAACACACAATAAAATATATTTTTTTAAATGGAGGGAAGGTAGGGGAGGGTGGGAATAAGGGGGAGAGATCAACCAAAGGACTTGTATGCATGCAGATGAGCCTAACCAGTGGACACAGACACCAGGGAGGTGAGGGCGTGAGTTGGGGGGTGGGGTGGGGCATAATGGGGGAATAAGGACACATGTAACCGCTTCATCAATAAAGAAATTAAAATAAATACATCTTTTAAATTTAAAAAACAGACACAATTAAAATGAAGTAAGGATGGCCGGGACCGGTTTGGCTCAGTGGATAGAGCGTCGGCCTGCAGACTGAAGGGTCCCGGGTTCGATTCCAGTCAAGGGCATGTACCTTGGTTGCAGGCACATCCCGGTGGGGGATGTGCAAGAGGCAGCTGGTCAGTGTTTCTCTCATCGACGTTTCTAACTCTCTGTCCCTCTCAATTCCTCTCTGTGTAACATCTGTGTAAAATCAATAAAATATATTTAAAATAAATAAAAAATATATTTTATTGACTTCTTACAGAGAGGAATTGAGAGGGATAGAGAGCGAGAAACGTTGATGAGAGAGAAACATCGATCAGCTGCCTCCTGCACACCCCCCACCGGGGATGTGCCCCCAACCAAGACACATGCCCTTGACCAGAATCGAACCTGGTACCTTTCAGTCTGCAGGCCGACGCTCTATCCACTGAGCCACATCGGTTAGGATGGTGGGGGGGGGGGTGTTGTTATATATAACATCAGTGTTTCCCGTTCTCTCTCTCTCTCTCTCTCTCTTCCTCTCTGTAAAAAAAAAAAAAAAAAAAAAAAAAAAAAAAAAAAAAAAATCAATAAAATATATTTTTTTGAAGGTAGGGGAGGGTGGGAGTAAGGGGGAAGAGATCAACCAAAGGACTTGTATGCATGCATATGAGCCTAACCAGTGGACACAGACACCAGGGGGTGAGGGCATGAGTTGGGGAGGGGGGAATGGGTCATAATGGGGGAATAAGGACACATATGTAACCGCTTCATCAATAAAGAAATTAAAAAAAAAAATACATCTAGCCGAAACTGGTGTGGCTCAGTGGATAGAGCGTCGGCCTGCAGACTGAAGGGTCCCGGGTTCAATTCCGGTCAAGGGCATGTACCTTGGTTGCGGGCACATCCCCAGTGGGAGGTGTGCAGGAGGCAGCTGGCCGATGTTTCTCTCTCATCAATGTTTCTGGCTCTCTATCCCTCTCCCTGCCTCTCTGTAAAAGATCAATAAAATATATATATTTTTTTAAATTTAAAAAACAGACACAATTCGCCGAGACCGGTTTGGCTCAATGGATAGAGCGTCAGCTTGGGGACTGAAGGAACCCGGGTTCGATTCTGGTCAAGGGCATGTACCTTGGTTGCTGGCGTATCCCCAGTAGGGGGTGTGCAAGAGGCAGCTGATCGATGACTCTCTCTCATAGATGTTTCTGACTATCTCTCTCCCTTCCTCTCTGTACAAAATCAATAAAATATATTTTTAAAAAAACAAAACAAAACAAAACAAAAAAACCAGACACAATTAAAATGAAGTAAGGATGATCACAGTGCTGACCTATCACTGTGTGGGGGTGACCAGAGGAGACGGGTGTGGGCGGGGCCTGGCGGTGTGGGCGGGGCCAGGACCATGGACCATGGACCGTGCTCAGCCGACCTGAGCTCATGTTTCTCCAAACCATCCCTGTGCAAACAGGGGGGTGCGGCTGGCGAAGGCTCCCCGGGACCTGGGCTGGGTCTCACCGGCTCCACGGAGTCCACAGAGGAACGGGAGGGGGCAGCCGAAGGCATTAGCCTCGGCCTCTGTCCCTGGCTCCTGCTGGGAGCTCCCAGACCTTTCAGTTCCCGGGTGATAAGGGCTGCTTTTGTTCTCGAGGTGGCCTTTGACCCCGGTCCTGACGGCCCTCAGTCCCTCGGAATCCCCTAGAGGCGATAGCAGGTCTTTGTTCTCCTGAGGGGACCCAGGGTGGGCTCCAAGGAGGGCTGGGGACCAGGCCCGGGGAGGAGCTTGGAATCCCCCCATCCTCCAGAGCGGGGAGCAGGCTGGTGGTGGAGTCAATGATGGAGCATGTCTCGGGCTGAGGCTCCAGAAAAATCCCGCTGGGGGAGAGGAGAGATCCACCAGAAGACTGTGCATGCATAGAAGCATGACCAATGGATGCAAAACTCTGGGATGGGAGGGCATGTATGGGAGTGGGGTGGGGGTGGGGCAATGGTAAGATATGTACACATATAATACCTTCATAAAAAAATAAAAAAATAAAAAAAAAGAAAGGGCCGAAACTGGTTTGGCTCTTTGGTGGATAGAGCATCGGCTTACGGACTGGGGGGTCCCGGGTTCGATTCCGGTCAAGGGCATGTACGTTGGTTGCGGGCGCATCCCCGGTGGGGGGTGTGCAGGAAGCAGCTGATGGATGACTCTCTCTCATTGATGTTTCTAACTCTCTATCTCTCTCCCTTCCTCTCTGTAAAAAAACAAAAAAAAAAATATTAAAAAGAAAAAAGAAAGAGCCGAAACCGGTTTGGCTCAGTGGATAGAGCATCAGCCTGCAGACTGAAGGGTCCCAGGTTCGATTCTGGTCAAGGGCATGTACCTTGGTTGCAGGCACATCCCCAGTGAGGGGTGGGGGGAGATGTTCAGGAGGCAGCTGATCTATGTTTCTCTCTTATCGATGTTTCTAACTCTCTATCCCTCTCTCTTCCTCTCTGAAAAATAATCAATAACATATTTTTTTTTTTTTTAAAAAGAAGCGAGTGAAAGTGTAGGACACGTAGCTGGTGAGACAGAACTGCTCGGTGGTGATGGCGGCAGGGGGTGGGGGGTGGGGTCGAAGGTGGGGGTGATGGGAGGGGCTGGGGAAACAACCACCAGGCTACCCAGTGACCGGAACTGTCAGACGTGACGTGCTCTGCGTGGACAGGGGACTGCACAGCCCAAAGCTCTGGGGTCCCGGGCCCTGGGCACACGTGGGTGAGGGTGGGCGGAGACGTGGGGACCCTGGGCGTGTGGGGAGCTGTTTCAGGCCGGGGGACTCACTGCAGCATCTGCAGCCGGCACTGGGGGTGCCGCAGACCCTCACACAGCAGCCGCACGCCGGGCAGCCCCAGGGCGTTGCCGCTCAGGTCCATCCTCATCAGGTGCGGGTTGGCCGTCAGCGCGGCGGACAGGTCCCGGCAGGCGGAGCTGGGCACCCGGCACCTCTTCAGCCTGGAGGGGAAGGAGGGGAGAGGATGGAGCTGGTCCCTGGTCCTTCCTCTCCCCGCGTCTTATTTATTTATTTACTAGAGGCCCGGTGCATGAATTTCGTGCATGGGGTGAGGTCGGGGAGGTGTCCCTCAGCCCAGCCTGCACCCTCTCCAATCTGGGACCCCTCGAGGGGTGTTCAACTGCCTGCTTAGGCCCAATCCAGGACTGCTGGCTCCTCTCACAACCCAGGACTGCTGGCTCCCAACTGCTCGCCTGCCTGCCTTCCTGATTGCCCCTAACCGCTCCTGCCTGCCAGCCTGATCACCCCCTAACCACTCCCCTGCCAGCCTGATTGATGTCTAACTGCTCCGCTGCCAGCCTGTTTGCCCCCAACTTCCCTCCTCTGCCAGTCTGGTCACCCCTAACTGCCCTCCCCTACAGGGTTGATCGCCTCCAACTGCCCTCCCTTGCAGGCCTGGTCCCTCTCAACTGCCCTCCCCTGCTGGCCATCTTGTATCCACATGGGGACAGGATCTTTAACCACATGGGGGCAGCCATCCTGTGTGTTGGAGTGATGGTCAATCTTGCATATTACTCTTTCATTGGATAGGAGAATTATTATTTTTTAATCAGAGAGGAAGGGAAAGGGGGGGAGAGAGAGAGAGAGAACTATCCATGGAGAAAGAAACATCCATCAGCTGCTTCCTGCACGCCCCCGACTGGGGATCGAGCCCGCAACGCAGACATGTGCCCTTGACCGGAATGGAACCCGGGACCCTTCAGTCCGCAGGCCGGCATTCTGTCCACTGAGCCACACCAGGGAGGGCCTGAGTGCTTTTCGGGACGGAGCCCCAGGGGAGGGGGTGGCGGGACCAGCGGAAGCCCCCAGACCAGCCGGACTCACCTCAGGTTCTGGAGTCTGCAGCTGGTGTGCCTGAGCCCCTGGCACAGCAGCGCCACACCCCGGCCGCCCAGGGCATTGCGGTAAAGAGCCAGCTCGATCAGGTTCGGGTTGGTGCTCAGCGCCGCCGCCAGGTGCTCGCTGTAGGCTTCGGGCAGGACGTTTCTCTCCGGGCTGCGGGGGGAGCTACAGGTCAGGGCAGCTGTTTCTTTCTTTCTCTTGTTGTTCTTCTTTGTTTGTTTTTTATTTTATTTTATTTTTAAGTATATTTTATTGATTTTTCATAGAGAGGAAGGGAGAGGGACAGAGAGCCAGAAACATCGATGAGAGAGAATCATCCATCAGCTGCCTCCTGCACATCCCCCACAGGGGATGTGCCCACAATCAAGGTACATGCCCTTGACCGGAATCGAACCCGGGACCCTTCAGTCCACAGGCCGACGCTCTATCCACTGAGCCAAACAGGTTTCGGCATTCTTGTTTTAAATAAGCTTGTTTTTTATTTTTATTTAAAAAATATATATTTTATTGAGTTTTTACAGAGAGGAAGGGAGAGGGATAGAGCTGGAAACATCCATGAGAGAGAAACATCAACCAGCTACCTCCTGCACACCCTCTACTGGTGATGTGCCTGCAACCAAGGTACATGCCCTTGATCGGAATCGAACCTGGGACCTTTCAGTCTGCAGGCTGATGCTCTATCCACTGAGCCATCCGGTTTCGGCGCCCCCTGGTATTTGGGGGAACATAAATAAACACGCTGTGTCGGCTCTGGGTCCCTGCCCCTCCATCAGAGAGGACGGGGTCCCACCTGGCTCCCAGCTTTGTTTCTATTTCTGTGTTTTCCTTCCTTCCTTCCTTCCTTCCTTTTTTTCCTTCCTTCCTTCCTTCCTTTCTTTCCTTCCTTCCTTCCTTCCTTCCTTCCTTCCTTCCTTCCTTCCTTATCTCTCCCTTTCACTCTCTCTCCCTTTCACTCTCTCTCCCTTTCTTTCTTGCTTTCTTTCTGTCCTTTCTTTTTTTTTTTTTTTTTTTTAATATTTTTTTATTGAATTATTATCTGTGTACATATTTTAACTCCCCCCCTCCCATACATACCCTCCCTCCCCAGAGTTTTATGTCCATTGGTTGTACTTATATGCATGTATACAAGTCCTTCGGTTGATCTCTTATCCCCCCCAGATCTCCCTACTGTCCCTGCTGTAATTTTATGTCCTTCTTTCTTTTCTTTTCTTTTTTTAAAAAATATATTTTATTGATTTTTGTACAGAGAGGAAGGGAGAGAGATAGAGAGTTAGAAACATCGATGAGAGAGAGTCATCGATCAGCTGCCTCTTACACACCCCCTACTGGGGATATGCCCGAAACCAAGGTACATGCCCTTGACCGGAATCGAACTCGGGTCCCCTCAGTCCCCAAGCCGACGCTCTATCCATTGAGCCAAACCGGTTTCGGCTCTGTCCTTCTTTCCTTCCTTCCTTATCTCTCCCTCTCTCTCTTTCTCCCTTTCTCCCTTTCTCCCTTGCACTCTCTCTTTCTTTTCTTTCTTTTTTTCTTTCTTCTTCCTTCCTTCCTTCCTTTCTTTCTTTCTTTTTCTTTTCTCTCTCTTTTTTTTTTTTTAATATATTTTATTGATTTTTTTTACAGAGAGGAAGGGAGAGAGATAGAGAGCTAGAAACGTCGATGAGAGAGAAACATCGACCAGCTGCCTCTTGCACACCCCCTACTGGGGATGTGCCCGCAACCAACGTACATGCCCCTGACCGGGATCGAACCTGGGACCTTTCAGTCCGCAGACCGATGCTCTACCACTGAGCCAAACCGGTTTCGGCTCTTTTTCTTTTCTCAATCCCCAGCAGCCTCCACTTGGAGCCGGTTCATCTATCTTTTCCGTGCTGGCCACGAAAAGGGGGATCCCGGCCACAGCTGGCCTCCCGCTGCCTGGCAGCCTCCCTGCGCTCTTCCCCCAGATGCAGGCAGCGCCCCCCATTGCCCGGGGTCAGTGCCACCAAGGATTTCTCCAGATGGTGCCCAGGGTGCCCGCGGCTGGGGCCCAGCCCCCCCCCTTCCCCCCTCCCCCCAGCTGAGAACATGAACGTGGTTAGGACCTGGGCTTGCACGGTGAGTACTTACGATGGTGCCGGTGGTGTCTGGGGCCTGGACGCCTGGTCCTTCTCCTCCCCCTCCTCCTCCTGCTCCTCCTCCTCCTCCTCCTCCTCCGCGGGGTAGGCGGTCCCGTGCAGGTGCAGCACCAGGGCGCTGGCGCAGTGCCGGAGGCAGAAGGCGGCCACCGCGTGCTCCATCCTGGTGGCCATGCCGCCCACCACGACCACCTGGAAGTGGCTCAGGGCCGCGCGGATGAAGTCCTCCTCCTGGATCTCGTAGAGGCAGCCGAGCAGCTCCAGGGCGCCCTGCTGCAGCGTGGGGCCCCCGCTCCGCGCCCGGGCGCCGATCCACTCCAGCAGCTGCGCCCGCACGCCCGGCGACACCCTCCAGCCCAGGGCCGTCTCCAGGTAGCCCCTGGCCTCGCGGTGCAGGAGCCCGAACAGGAAGCGCACGGGGAGGGCCAGGGCGCTGCGCTCCGACAGCCCGTACTCGGCCAGCAGCCCGGCCAGGCCGCGCTCGGGGCCCGCGGCGCAGCCCGCCCCGGCCGCCCCGTCCAGCGCGTAGTGCACGGCGGCGAAGAACTCCTGGAAGCTCAGGTGGATGAAGCTGTAGAAGCGCTCGCAGTGGATGTCCCTCTGGAACAGGCGCACGTTGAGGAAGGAGGAGACCTCGGCGCCGTCCAGGCCGTGCCGCCGCAGGTCCTGCTCGTCGAAGAGCATCTTCCGGCTCCAGAGCCCGTCGGCGGCCAGGGAGCACAGCCCCCTGGGGTAGGGCGGCGTCGCCTAAGGTGACCAGATGTTAACATCGGTAAAGAGGGACACCATTCATGGACGGCGGAGGGGGGTGGGGGTGGGAGTGGGGGGTTCTTGGTTAAAAATTTGGTCTATATTGCCGGGACCGGTTTGGCTCAATGGATAGAGCGTCGGCTTGGGGATTGAAGGGACCTGAGTTCGATTCCGGTCAAGGGCATGTACCTTGGTTGCAGGCACATCCCCAGTAAGGGGTGTGCAAGAGGCAGCTGATCAATGACTCTCTCCCATTGATGTTTTGAACTCTCTATCTCTCTCCCTTCCACTCTGTACAAAAATCAATAAAATATATATTTTTTTAAAAATGTGGTCTATATGGAGCAACAAAAATTTTCATAGAATGCAAAAATAGTATGGATATATATATATATATTATTGATTTTTTTTACAGAGAGGAAGAGAGAGGGCTAGAGAGTTGGAAATATCGATGAGAGAGAATCATCGATCAGCTGCCTCCCGCACCCCCCCCCCCCCGGGATGTGCCCGCAACCACCAAGGTCCACGCCCTTGACCGTAATCGAACCTGGGACCTTTCAGTCCGCAGGCCTACGCTCTATCCACTGAGCCAAAACCGGTTTTGGCTGTAATATATATATATAAATTTATATATATAAATTTATATACATATATATTATATATATAAATTTATATATATAAATTAATATATAAATTTCAATATAAGTACAATTTGCAAATATAATAAATAAAAATTATGTATAGTATTGTGTTATTCAATTTTTAAAAATATATTTTATTGATTTTTTTTACAGAGAGGGAGAGAGGGATAGAGAGTTAGAAATTATCTATCTATCAATGTATAGTATTATTTTGTTTTTTATTAAATTATTATCTGTGTACATATTTTAACATTGCTCCCCCTTATCTATGTATAGTATTAGTTTATTCCGTTGTTTTTTTTTTATAGAGAGGAAGAGAGAATAGAGTTAGAAATTATATCTATCTCTATCTCTATCTCTATATCTCTATCATCTATATCTATATATCTATCTCTATATCTCTATATCTATCTCTATCTCTATCTCTATCTCTATATTTCTAATCTATCTCTATCTCTATCTCTATATCTGTATCTATATCTATATAATTTTTTAATTTTTTATTGGGACATGCCGCCCCCTTACCGCGGCGGCCGGGGAGCCGGGCGCGGGCTGCAGCAGGCTGAGCAGGTAGAGCAGGTACACGGCGGTGGCGGTGCGCGTGGGCCGGCCGGGCAGCGCGCCGCCGGCCTCCAGGCGCTGCTGCAGGCAGGTGCACACCACCCAGCACACGAGCGGCACGAAGCACAGCGCCAGCAGCGGCTCGTGGTCGCGCACGAAGCCGAAGACGCGGCGGGCGCGCGCGGGGTCCCCGAAGAAGCGGCGGAAGTACTCGCGGCGCCCGGCCGCCGAGAAGCCCAGCACCTGCACGTGGCGCGGGTGCAGCAGCAGCCGCTGCAGCCGCTCCAGCGCCGCGGGCCGCGTGGTCACCAGCAGCGCCGCCGCGGGCAGCAGCCGCCGGCCCAGGAGGCTCCCGAGCAGCAGCTCGGGGGGCCGCCTCTCCTCGCAGGACCTGGCCCAGGGCCCGCGGGAGGCGTCCCCGTCCTGGAGGGAGGAGGGCTGCAGCTCGTCGAAGCCGTCGATGACGAACAGGAGGCGCTCGGGCGCGCGCAGCAGCTCCCCGAGGGGGGGCGCGTCCCCGGGCTCCGGCCAGCACCCCGCGATCAGGTCCCCGGCGCTGAGCGGCCGCGGCCCGGGGCCCCCGCGGCCCAGCTCGCGGCAGTTGACGTAGAAGAGGTAGTCGAAGCGGCCGCGGAAGAGCCGGCCGTCCGCCCAGTCCAGCATGGCCTTGCGCGCCAGCATGGTCTTGCCCATGCCCGCCGCGCCCTGCACCACCACGGCGCGCGGGGGCTCGGGCCGCTCGGCGTCCGGCTCGAACAGCGTGTCCACCTGGACGAGGCCGGCCTGGCGGGGGCGCTCCCCCGGGGGCCCCCGGCCCGCGCCCAGCAGCTCGCGCTGCGCCCCCAGCGGCGTGGGGTGTTCCTGCACCAGCAGCAGCCGCGTGTAGCGCCGGCCCAGGTTCACGCACTCGCCCAGGCGCGCGTTGCGGTCCTGCATCAGCCGGAACCTCCTGCGGATGTGGTCGCGGTAGATCTCCCGAGGATCTAGGGGAGGGGGCGTGGGGGACAGAGGATGTGGATGGATGGATGGATGGATGGATGAATGGAAAGGTGGATGGAAAGGTGGAAGGATGGATGGATGGGACCCATTTATTCATCCATCCATCCTTCCATCCATCATCCATCCATCCATCCATCCATCATCCATCCATCCATCCATCCATCATCCATCCATCCTTCCATCCATCCATCATCCATCCATCCTTCCATCCATCCATCATCCTTCCATCCATCCTTCCATCCATCCTTCCATCCATCCATCATCCATCCATCCTTCCATCCATCATCCATCCTTCCATCCATCCATCATCCATCCTTCCACCTTTCAGCAAGCTCCCCCCCATCCCCCTTGAATTTGTCTTGAGCTAAAGCATGACAGGGCCTGCCCGGCTGCTGTGGCTCAGGGGTTGAGCGCAGGATCTACGAACCAGGAGGTAACAATTCAATTCCCGGTCAGGGCACATGCCTGGGTGGTGGACTCGGTCCCCAGTAGGGGGCATGCGGGAGGCAGCCTGTGGATGATTCTCATCATGGATGTTTCTATCGCTTCCTCTCCCTCTCTGAAATCAATAAAATATATATATATATTTATGTTTATAAATATGTATTTTATATATTAAATATATATTTAATATATATATTTTAAATATATTTTATTGATTTTCCACAAAGAGGAAGGGAGAGGAATAGAGAGTTAGAAACATCGATGAGAGAGAAACATCCATCAGCTGCCTCCTGCACCCCCCCCACTGGGGATGTGCGCAACCAAGGTACATGCCCTTGACTGAAATCAAACCTGGGACCCTTGACGCTCTATCCACTGAGCCACACCGGTCAGAGCTTGTTTAATTTTTAGAGAGAGAGGGAGAAATATCAATTTGTTGTTGCACTCATTTATGCATCCGTCGATGGATTCTTTTAAAAGACATGCTTATTGATCTATCGTCATGATAAGCCTGGGGACGGAAGGCCCGCAGAGCACGGACACACAGGAGGAAGCTGGGGCTGGGGTGGCGTTATGGATCCATCGCGGGCATTCCGCGGCACCCATCCTGGCTGCCTGTCCTGTGCCAGGGAGAAGCGAAGGCCTGTTTGCCTAATCCCTTCTCGGCTGGGTGGTGTGGCACAGGATGCTCTGTGCCTTCGAGCAGGCACTGGGCTCAGGGCTCACCTTTTCTTGGCGCTCCAGCGAAGGTGTCCAGCGGGCATGCGGGCTGGCTCCCCAGGGGGTACAGGCCCCCGGGTGGGCCATCTGGAAGGGACATTTGGGGGGGTCAGTTGGCACATGTCTAGCCAGCACTCAGCACTGCGCCTGTGTGATAACTCCCTGCCCCCCCCTCCTTCCCCAGTGCTCAGCCATCACCTCACCTTCACTGCTGTCAAGAGCAGTTGTTCTTTGCAACCTCCATCCCACCCATTAAAGCCCTCAGGCAGGAAGTTCTGAGTTAGCTTGACTTCCTCCAGCCCCTTCAGCTCTGGGCCATGTCTGATCCATCATCCATCCATCCTTCCACCTTTCCATCCATCCGTCCATCCATCCATCCATCCATCCATCCTTCCACCTTTCCACTTACCCATTCATTCATCCTTTCATCTTTCCATCCATCCATCCGTCCTTCCATTCATCCATCAATCTATCCACTTTTCCATTTACCCATTCATCCATCCTTCCACCTTTCCATCCATCCACCCATCCATCCATTAATCTATCCATCCATCCTTCCATCTTTCCACTTACCCATTCATTCATCAATCCATTAATCTACCCATCCATTCTTCCACCTTTCCATCCATCCATTTATCCATCCATCATCCATCCATCCATCCATCCATTAATCTATCCATCCATTCTTCCACCTTTCCGTCCACCCATTTATGCATCCATCATCCATCCATCCATCCATCCATCCATTTTTCTACCTTTTAACTTACCCACCCATCCATCCTTTCACCTTTCCATCCATCCATCCATCATCCATCCATCCATCCATCCATCCAACAAATATATTACTGATTTCAGAGAGGAAGGGAGAGGGAGAGAGAGATAGAAATATCAATGATGAGAGAGAACCACCCATCGGCTGCCTCCTGCACACACACACACACACACACACCCCTCTGGGGATGGAGCTCCCAACCTTGGCACGTGCCCTTGGCCAGAATCGAACCTGGGACCCTTCAGTGCGGAAGCTGACGCTCTATCCCCTGAGCTAAGCTGGCTAGGGCCATAAAAATATTTCAACCAACCAACAGATCAATCAGGCCAAGGGGCTGATCCAAGCCCAGGTCCAGCGCGCTCAGGGCGCAGAGGGAGCAGGGAGCGGGTGGGTGTGTGTGCAGCCCCGGCCCGGCCCGCCGCCTTACCCCTCACCGGGTCCTCCCCGCGCGCTCTCTCCCACAGGTCCCTCCGGTGGATGCGCTCGAACCCGCGCACGGCCAGGCGCCAGGCCCCCGGGGCCCCCCAGTGCGCCACCAGCAGCTGCGCCACGTCCAGCGGCCCCGCCGCCTCCAGGCGCCCCCGCGGCACCGCGCGCTCCCCCGCCTCCGCCGCCAGCCCCGCCAGGTGCAGCTTGAACTTCCTCAGCTCCAGCTCCTCCAGCTCCTCCAGGTAGGCGGCCAGGCGGCACAGGCCGTCCCCGGGGGGCGCGGGCCCCGGCATGGGGGCGCCGGGCCCAGAGGGACCCCAGAGGGACCCCCGACGGGGACGAGCTGGCGGCTAGGATGTGTCTCCCCCCGTGCCCGCCTGCTCCTGGGGCGGCAGGGACAGGAAAGCTGTTGCAATAACGGTTCCTCCCCCTGGCGATCCACAGTGGGGTTCGCTGAGAAGGGGAAGTGGGGTGAGGGTTAGGAAATCAAAATCGCAGGAGTCATCCCTCACGTGAGAAAGCCCCCCGCCCCGCCCCCTTCTTCCTCTCCCTCTCCCTCTCCCTCTCCCTCTCCCTCTCCCTCTCCCTCTCCCTCTCCCTCTCCCTCTCCCTCTCCCTCTCCCTCTCCCTCTCCCTCTCCCTCTCCCTCTCCCTCTCCCTCTCCCTCTCCCTCTCCCTTTTCTCCCCCCCTCCCCCTCTCCCTCTCCCCTCCTCCCCTCCCTCCCCCTCCCCCTCCCCCTCTCCCCTCTCCCTCTCCCTCTCCCTCTCCCTCTCCCTCTCCCTCTCCCCTCCCTCTCCCTCTCCCTCTCCCTCTCCCTCTCCCTCTCCCTCTCCCTCTCCCTCTCCCTCTCCCTCTCCCTCTCCCTCTCCCCTCCCCCTCTCCCTCTCCCTCTCCCTCTCCCTCTCCCTCTCCCTCTCCCTCTCCCTCTCTCCATTGCCCTCACCAGTGTCTGGGGCTGAGCCGTGGGGCTGGGTGGGTTGGAGACTCCGTGGCTTGGGCCGCCTGACGGGGTTCAGGACACACACACCCAGGTTTCGGGGTTGCACCTGCGATGGGGGACAGAGGGCTATGGAAGGCAACCCAGAGATCCGGGGTCAGCAACCTGCGGCTCGAGAGCCACGTGTGGCTCTGTGGCCCCCGGAGGGTGGCTCTTTTCCACACGAGGTCTGGGTGGGCCTGTTTGGAAGAAGCGGCGTTAGAAGAAGCGTAAATTTAAAAAAATGTGGCTCTCCAAAGACATTTCAGCCCTGACCGGTTTGGGGCTCAGTGGATAGAGCGTCGGCCTGCAGACTGAAGGGTCCCAGGTTCGATTCCTGTCAAGGGCAGGTACCTTGGTTGCGGGCACAGCCCCAGTAGGGGTTGTGCAGGAGGCAGCTGATCAATGTTTCTCTCATTGATTTTTTTAAAAAAATTATTATTATTGATTTTTTACAGAGAGAAAGAGAGATGGAGAAATATCGATCAGCTGCCTCCTGCATACCCTCCACTGGGGATGTGCCCACAACCAGGGTACATGCCCTTGACCGGAATCGAACCCGGGACCTTTCAATCCACAGACCGATGCTCTATCCACTGAGCCAAACCGGTTTCGGCTCATCAGTGTTTCTAGCTCTCTATCCCTCTCCCTTGCTCTCTGTAAAAAAACCCAATGAAATATATATTCACAACAACAAAACACTGTCTGTGAACAAGGAAAGCGAGGGTGTGCCTGGCAGCTGCCCCCAGCATCAGGGAACCCTTAGCTCTGCCTTCTCTGGGGTTTGCTGGCTGGTTGGCTGGTTGGTGTGACCTCACAGCACAGCTGGGAAGCGGTGAGGATTTCCAAACCCAGGCGTCC
Organism: Nyctalus aviator; assembly: GCA_036971965.1. Lineage (NCBI taxonomy): Eukaryota > Metazoa > Chordata > Mammalia > Chiroptera > Vespertilionidae > Nyctalus > Nyctalus aviator. The sequence continues at coordinate 3,416,691 of CM072936.1, read as the reverse complement.
ATGCTGTCACACCCTTAGCAGCAGGGGAGACGCTGGCCGACCCACCAGGCCACCACCCTCCAGTTTGAAAGAGGCCCAAAGGTTCTAGCAGGCGAGGCTCAGCGGACAGAGCGCCGGCCTGCGGACTGAAAGGTCCCGGGTTCGATTCCGGTCAAGAGCATGTACCTTGGTTGCAGGTACATCCCCAGTAGGGGGTGTGCAAGAGGCAGCTGATCCATGATTCTTTTTCATTGATGTTTCTAACTCTCTATCCCTCTCTGTAAAAAAATCAATAAAATATATTTTTTTAAAAATTAAGAAAAGAGGTAACGTCAGAGAGCACAGCCCGGGGCCCCCAGTCCCACGGCCTTCGCTGGGGCCTGTGCCCAGAGGTTGGCAAACTTCCTGCAGAGCTGTGTCCTCACCGCCTCTGACCTCACCCCCTGGCAGGAAGCGCCAGCCTGGCCGGCCCCTCCCCCATGGGGGTACAGGGCGGGTCAGAAGGATCCTAGTCCTCCAGGCTCCCACCATCTCTGCCCTGACCCACCACCGGGAAGACTAGGCTGCTTGCTGGTGATGTTATTTTTTTTTAAAATATATATTTTTATTGATTTTGTACAGAGAGGAAGGGAGAGAGATAGAGAGCTAGAAACATCGATGAGAGAGAATCATCGATCAGCTGCCTCTTGCACACCCCCTACTGGGGATGTGCCCGCAACCAAGGTACATGCCCTTGACCGGAATCGAACCCGGGACCCTTCAGTCCCCAAGCTAACGCTCTATCCATTGAGCCAAACCGGTCTCGGCTGGTGATGTTATTAAAACGTCACAGAACAGGTCTGGCCGGTTATGGCTCAGTGGATAGAGCGTTGGCCTGCAGACGGGAGGGTCCCAGGTTTGATTCTGGCCAAGGGCACATGCCTGCATGCCTGAGTCGTGGGCCGGATCCCTAGTAGGGGGTGTGCTGGAGGGAGCCGATCAATGATTCTCATCATTTTTTAAAAAAAATTTAATAAAACTTTATTGTTCAGATTATTACATTGTTCCTCTTTTTTACCCCCCACAGCTCCCCTCCACCTGGTTCCCACCCCACCCTCTGCCCTTACCCCTCCCCCACTGTCCTCATCCATAGGTGTGCAGTCTTTGTCTCTCATCATTGATGTTTCTATCTCTCTCTCCCTCTCCTTTCCTCTCTGAAATCTTTCTGAAATCAATAAAGTGTATATATATATATATATATATATATATACATATTAAAACGCGCGCGTGCGCGCGCGCACACACACACACACACACACACATACTACTTCACAGAACAGCTCTAGCCAGTTAGAGTGTTAGTCTGCAGACTGAACGGTCCCAGGTTCAATTCTGGTCAAGGGTCCATGCTGGGGTTGTGGGCTCCATCCCCACTAGGGGGCGTGCAGGAGGCAAATGATTCATTGATGTTTCTCTTCTCTCTCTCTCTCTCTCTCTCTCTCTGAAATCAATAAAAATATATTAAGAAAACAGCCGAAACCGGTTTGGCTCAATGGATAGAGCGTCGGCTTGGGGACTGAAAGGTCCCGGGTTCGATTCCCGCCAAGGGCATGTACCTTGGTTGCGGGCATATCCCCAGTGGGGGGTGTGCAAGGGGCAGCTGATTGATGAGTCTCTCTCATTGATGTTTCTAACTCTCTGTCTCTCTCCCTTCCTCTCTGTACAAAATCAATAAAATATATTTTAAAAAAATAAATAAAATAAAATATATTTTAAAAAATATATATTAAGAAAACAACACCTTCACAAAACAGCCCTGGCTGTTAGAGGGTCATCCCGTACACTGTGCACCAAAAGGTTTATTTTTTATTTTTTATTTTATTTTTATAAATATATACTGCCTTGTACTTTTTTTAAAAAAAATTTTAAAAATAAATTTTATTGAGTTTTCACAGAGGGGAAGAGAGAGGAACAGAAAGCCAGAAACATCGATGAGAGAGAAACATCAAAAAGCTGCCTCCTGCACACCCCTCACTTGGGAGGCGCCTGCAACCAAGGCACATGCCCTTGACCCGAATCGAACCCGGGACACCTCAGTCCCCAGGCCGACGCTCTATCCACTGAGCCACACTGGTCTCGGCTGCACCAAGAGGTTATGCCTTGGGTCCTAATCAGGACCCATACCTGGGTTTCAGGCCTGATTCCCGGTAGGGGAGGGCAGGAGACAGCCGGCTGACGCTTCTCTCTCATCGATATTTCTCCCTGTCTCTCCCTTCCTCTCAACAAAAAACGTATTGGGCCGGGACTGGTTTGGCTCAATGGATAGAGCGTCGGCTTGGGGACTGAAGAGTCCCGGGTTCAATTCCGGTCAAGGGCATGTACGTTGGTTGCGGGCATATCCCCAGTAGGGGGTGTGCAAGAGGCAGCTTATCGATGACTCTCTCTCATCGATGTTTCTAACTCTCTATCTCTCTCCCTTCCTCTCTGTATAAAATCAATAAAATATATTTTAAAAAAACCAAAAACCAAACAAACAAAAAAACGTATTGGGCCTGGCTGGTGTGGCTCAGTGGTGGAGCACTGACCTCTGAACCAGGAGCTCACGGTTCGATTGCAGGCTCCGTCCCCAGTCGGGGGGGGGTGGTGGGGTGGTGGTGGTGGTGGGGGTGTGGGAGGCAGCCCATCCATGCTTCTCTCTCATCCCGGGTGTTCCTCCCTCCCTCTGCCTCAGGCTTCCTCTTCACAGCTGGTTTCAGGAAGGATTTCGCTGGCTGGGGTTCGGGTGTGACCATGGGGACCAGCGCTGGCTGAGCTGTAACCACCGCAGGCCGCCAGGTGAAGGAAGTGGAAGGCCCTGGCGGCAGGCAGGCAGGCGTCCGCGTTAGCTAAGGAGCAGATTGTGGCTTCCTTGCACAGCTAGGAAACTGAAAAACACACACCGCTCTCTCTCTCTCTTTTAAATATATATTTTTATTGATTTTGTACAGAAAGGAAGGGAGAGAGATGGTTAGAAACATCGATGAGAGAGAGTCATCGATCAGCTGCCTCTTGCACACCCCCTACTGAGGGATGTGCCCGCAACCAAAGTACATGCCCTTGACCGGAATCGAACCCGGGACCCTTCAGTTCCCAAGCCGACGCTCTATCCATTGAGCCACACCGGTTTCGGCTCTCTCTCTCTCTTTTTTTAATTTTATTGATTATGGTATCACATAATGGTCCTCATCCCCCCATTCCCATCCCAAACCCCTCCCTATGTATGCCCCCACCCCCCATGTTGTCCATGGCCTCTGACCAGGCCCATCTGCATGCACACAAGTCCTTTGGTTGATCTCTCCTCCTTTCCCCCACCCTCCCCTGCTCTCCCTCTGAGGTTTGGGAGTCTGATTGATGCTTCTCTGTCTCTGCGTCTGTTTTTATTTATTTATTTATTTATTTATTTATTTTTATTTATTTTTAAATCAATCTTTATTGTTCATATTATCACAAAGGTTCCTCATTTCTTCCCCCCTCCACCAGGTTCCCACCCCACCCTCCACCCCCTCCCCATCCCCCATTGTCCTTATCCATAGGTGCACAGTTTATGTTCAGTCTCTTCCTCCCTCCCTTTCCCCGATAGTAAATCCCTTTTCAGATAGAAAATCAGTTACTTAGCATTTTCTCATATCAATAATACCTCCACATGCCCAATGATACACTTCAGACAAAAGATATTTCCAAATAGGTCAACCAACCTCATCCAGGCCCCACCCAAGGCGCTCACAGATCAACACCCCAGCGCTAGACTAACTCAGCACATCCAGATCTAAGCCTTCATCACTTGATTCAGCAGACCCTCAAGTTCCCGCAAAAGTTTCCAGCCATGTCTGAGAGGCAGCCTTGGGGCGGGGGCAGGCGAGGAGCGAGCTGTTTCGGGCCTGGCTGCACCGGGCCTGGCCTCTGTTGCTCTCGTTCGTACCACAACCAGCTGCTCCGGGTCTGGCCACTGCCGCTCCCGACCTAGTTGCTCCGGGCCTGGCTGCCACTGCTCCGGGCCTGGCCGCTCCCAGCCTGGCAGCCGCTGCTCCGGGCCTGGCATCTGCATCTGTTTTTGTTCATCAGCCTATGTTGTCCATTATTTCCTTTAGATGAGTGAGATCATGTGATCCAAGAAATGCCCTTGTAAGAACCGAAACGGAGACAAGCCATCATGGTTATGCTGAGAGGCCAATGGTTATGCAGTGAGTTCCTTTCTGGGCCAACAGTTCTTTTGAGTCCCCATTTCAATGTCCATCAGTTCCTTATGTGTACATGTCAGCCCTGCTATTTCAGATCTGGTTGGTGGACAAATAAATGGTGGTGATGCAGGTCGGACCGTCTCTGGCTTGGTCCTGGGCGTCCTTCAGCGACACGCGGCTGCTGTCTGCTGGCATGGCGAGGCGTCGTCAGCGCCTTCCATCTCTGGGCTGCTTCTCTTCCGTCTGCAGGGCTGGAGCGCTCCGGCTATTCCTCTCTGTCACAGGAATCCAGATGGTCTCGGAGTTGTTTTCTTACTTCCGGGACTTCTGCCCTTCCTGAGTGCAAACTATCTCAGCGGCTGTGTCTCCTCGCCAACTTCGGGCTGAATTCCACTCGTTCCAGCTGCCCCCTCCACCCACTCCGGGACAAGGCTCCGGACACGCCCGTCTATTCCGCCACCATCTTCCCTCCCACACACCTCTCTCTCTCTCTCTCTCTCTCTCTCTCTCTCTCTCTTAAAATATATTTTATTGCTGGGACCGGTTTGGCTCAATGGATAGAGCGTCGGCTTGGGGACTGAAGGGTCCCGGGTTTGATTCCAGTCAGGGGCATGTACCTCGGTTGCAGGCACATCCCCAGTAGGGAGTGTGCAAGAGGCAGCTGGTCGATGACTCTCTCTCATCGATGTTTCTATCTATCTCTCTCCCTTCCTCTCTGTATAAAATCAATAAAATATATATAAAAATTTTTTTTTAAAAAAATATATATTTTATTGATATTTTACAGAGAGGAAGAGAGAGGGATAGAGAGTTAGAAACATCGATGAGAGAGAGTCATCGATCAGCTGCCTCCTGCACCCCCCCCTCCCCACTGGGGATGTGCCCACAACAAAGGTACATGCCCTTGACCAGAATCGAACCCGGGACCTCTCAGTCTTCAGGCCGACGCTCTATCCACTGAGCCAAACTGGTTTCGGCTATTTTATTGATTTTTTACAGAGAGGAAGGGAGAGGGGTAGAGAGCTAGAAACAGTGATGAGAGAGAAACATTGACCAGCTGTCTCCTGCACACCCCCTCCTGGGGATGTGACCACAACCAATGTATATGCCCTTGCCTGGAATCGAACTTGGGCCCTGCTTTATAATATAAATAAATGTATGTGTATATGTACATATATGTTTATATTTAATGATTTCAGAGAGGAAGAGGGAGAGAAAGAAACAGCCTGCATTTATATTTATTATATTTATATATTTATATTATTTACATTTCTATTTCTATTTTGTTTATATTTATATTTGTTTATATTTTTATTTTTATATTAATATTAATATTAATTTTTTATTTTTAAGAATTTCAGAGAGGAAGGAAAAGGGAAAGAGAGAGAGAGAAACAGCCTGCAATCCGGGCATGTGCCCTTGACCGGAATCTAACCCGGCCACGGAGCCAAAACAAACCTTGGCTGTGGTTAAGGCTGACCTCTGACCTCGGTCTCTCAGAGCAGGCCGGGCCTGTGCCTGCAGAGGGCCCCCACCGCCCGTAGAGGGCGCTCCGACACAACGTGAGCAAACAGGCCAGCCACCCTGCAGGGGAGTGAACCCAGGGGCGTGACTCTCTCGGTGAAAACCCGCCCCATAAATAAGATAAGATGAGATAAGATAAGATGAGATAAGATAACGTAAATAAAATAAAACAATAAAATTACATTAAATTAAAAATAAAACAAAAAATAAATTAAATAAATTAAATAAAATTTAAAATAAAATAAAATTAAAAAAATAAAATCGAATAAAATAAATAAAATAAAATATAAAATAAATTAAAAATAATAAAATAAAATAAAACGAGGAGGTGAGGGCGAATCCACTGACCTCCCGGGCTCGCTCCCCCGGGCGGGGCGTGCGGGAGGCAGCCGACCATTGATTCTCTCTCTTCATGGATGTGTCTGTCTCTCTCTCCTCTCCCTTCCTCTCTGACATCAAGGAATAAAGATATCGACAATAATAAAAGCCTGAGCGGCCATCGCCACTGAGTACATGAGCGAACGAGCCGTGTGGGGCGACTGGGCTGGCGGGGGGGGGGGGCAGTTGGGGGTGGCCGGGCCAGCAGAGGAGGGGCAGTGAGGGGCAATCGAATGACTGAGCAGCAGGCTGCATGGGGTGACTATGCCTGTGTGTGTGGGGTGGGCAGCTGGGGGCAACCAGGCTGCTGGGGGGCAGTTAGGGGTGACCAGGCCAGAAGGGAGGGCAGTTGGGGGTGACCAAGCTGGTGGGGGGCAGTTAGGGGTGACCAGGCCAGAAGGGAGGGCAGTTGGGGGTGACCAGGCCAGCGAGGGGAGGGGGTAAGAGGCGACCAGGCCGATGGGAAGTGGGTGCAGTTAGGGGCAATCTGGCTGCTGGGGGGCAGTTAGGGGTGACCAGGCCAGCAGAGCAGGCAGTAAGGGGCGACCAGGCCAGCGAGGGGAGGGGGTAAGGGGCGACCAGGCCGACGGGTAGTGGGTGCGGTTAGGGGCAATCTGGCTGCTGGGGGGCAATTAGGGGTGACCAGGCCAGCAGAACAGGCAGTAAGGGGTGACCAGGCCAGCGAGGGGAGGGGGTAAGGGGCGACCAGGCCTACGGGAAGTGGGTGCAGTTAGGGGCAATCTGGCTGGTGGGGGGCAGTTAGGGGTGACCAGGCCAGCGAGGGGAGGGGGTAAGGGGCGACCAGGCCGACGGGTAGTGGGTGCGGTTAGGGACAATTGGGCAGGCAGGCAGGCGAGTTGTTAGAACCCGGATTGTGAGAGGGATGTCTGACCGCCAGTTTGTGCCCCATCCCCAGGATCAGGGCTAGACTGGCAGTTGGACGTCCCCCGAGCGGTCCTGGATTGGAGAGGGCGCAGACGGGGCTAAGGGGACCCCTCTTCTCCTCCTCTCTCCTCCCTCTCCCCCTGCACGAATTCCGTGCATCAGGCCTCTAGGTTTTTTTTGTTTGTTTTTTTAAATATATATTTTATTGATTTTTTTTTTTTTACAGAGAGGAAGGGAGAGGGATAGAGAGTGATAGAGAGCTAGAAACGTCGATGAGAGAGAAACATCCAGCAGCTGCCCTCTTGCACGCCCCCTACCGGGGATGTGCCCGCAACCAAGGTACCTGCCCCTGACCGGAATCGAACCCGGGACCCTGCAGTCCGCAGGCCTACGCTCTACCACTGAGCCAAACCGGTTTTGGCAGGCTTCTAGTTTTTTGTTTTGTTTTTTTTTTTACAAAAAGCACACCCTCTGTGGAGTGCAATGCAGCGAAGCACGATGAAACGAGACACACCTGTGTACTGAGCCATTTCATTTAACTTAGAAGGAAGCACAGGTGGCCGGAGAGGGGGGAGACGGAAGGGAGAGGAGCCGGCCGAGGGGGGAAGAGGCGGGGAGAGGAGGCACAGGCCAGCGGGGCCGTGTCCCTGCCTGCGGTCTGCTGCTGGGCCACAGGCTCAAACCCCAGGGGTCCCCCGGGGGGAGAGGGGGGGAGGGGGCGGAGCAGACCCCTGCGCGGTTTCCCTCCGCAGAGCCCATCCCGTGGGAACCTGGAAGGAGGACGCGGCCGCCGTCTGTCCTGTAAGCCCTTCACAGACGCAAAATGGCACGCAGGCAAGCCCCCCTGAGTGTGGCTCTTCCCCAAAGCACCGCCCGCCCTAAGGAGGTGAATGACAATGTACCTACCTACCTACCGAGGTTCCCCGAAAATAAGGCCTCCTCCGAAAATAAGACCTGCTTACAGGTTTCCTTCTGAGTGAAATATAAGGCATTCCCCCGAAAATAAGCCGCCCCCCCCCCGCCCCAGGCTAACCATCAGGCACTGATTCTGAAAGAAATGGAGTCACAAGAAATTCACCAGGAAACTCAGGAATTGGATTTTTTAAAAAATATATATATATATTTTATTGATTTTGTACAGAGAGGAAGGGAGAGAGATAGAGAGTTAGAAACATCGACGATAGACAGTCATCGATCAGCTGCCTCTTGCACACCCCCTACTGGGGATGTGCCCGCAACCAAGGTACATACATGCCCTTGACCGGAATCGAACCCGGGACCTTTCCGTCCCCAAGCCGACGCTCTACCCATTGAGCCAAACCGGTTTCGGCCAGGAATTGGAGTGTTATGATGATGTTCCAGAAGATGATGATGACATGATCGTCATGGAATAAATGAGTAAATTCTTGATACGGTAGGATTCACCGTTTGTCTGGTTTGTGTTGACAACGACCGTACTACCCTGTACCGCATACAGGTAACACGTGTCCTGTATTTTCATTGAACCATAAAGGTGTACCGTATTCCTCTTCGTGGAAAAAATAAGACATCCCCTGGAAAATAAGACCTAGCGCATCTTTGGGAGCAGAAATTATCATAAGACACTGTCTTATTTTCGTGGAAACAGGGAGGTTTAAGTTTAAAAAATGTGGCTCTCCAAAGGAATGTCAATCGCTGTGCTGTTGGTAGTTGGCTGTGTTGACTGAGGAGTTTGCCGACCACGGCCCCAGGCGGTGCGGGGTGTGTGCGTGTGTGTGTGTGTGTATGTGTGTGTGTGCGTGTGTGTGTATGTGTGTGCGTGTGTGTGTGTGCGTGTGTATGTGTGTGTGCATGTGTGCGCGTGTGTGTATGTGTGTGTGTATGTGTGTGCGTGTGTGTGTGTATGTGTGCGTGTGTGTGTGTGTGCGTGCGTGCGTGTGTGTGTATGTGTGTGCGTGTGTGTGCATGTGTGTATGTGTGTGCGTGTGTGTATGTGTGTGTATGTGTGTGTGTGTGCGTGTGTGTATGTGTGTGTATGTGTGTGTGCGTGTGTGTATGTGTGTGTGTGCGTGTGTATGTGTGTGTGCATGTGTGCGCGTGTGTGTATGTGTGTGTGTATGTGTGCGTGTGTGTGTATGTGTGCGTGCGTGTGTGTATGTGTGTGTGCGTGTGTGTATGTGTGTGTGCGTGTGTGTGTGCGTGTGCGTGTGTGTGTGTGTGCGTTGTGTGCGTGTGTGTGCGCGTGTGTGTGTGTGTGTGTGTGTGTGAGCAGGCCTCCCCGTGAGGCCCGCCCGGGGCACAGCAGGCTCCGCCGGCCGGCATGCACACAGGAAACCAGCGCTCCGAGCGGATGGCTGGGAAGGGAGTGGGCATTCTCGGCTTGCTCCTGGCTTAAATTTAGCTCCCGGTTATTTTGTTCCTTTTAGGACAGCCCCGAAAGCCTCTAGGGTTTGCCAAAACCGGCGTGGCTCAGCGGATAGAGCATCGGTCTGCGACTGAAGGGTCCCGGGTTCGATTCCGGTCAGGCATGTACCTTGGCTGCGGGCACATCCCCGGTAGGGGGTGTGCAGGAGGCAGCTGATGGATGTTTCTCTCTCATCGATGTTTCTAACTCTCTCTCTCTCTCCCTTCCTCTCTGTACAAAATCAATAAAATATAAATAAAAAATAAATAAAATAAAAGAGTAAAGAGGG
>CM072936.1:3399557-3404557 GCA_036971965.1 Nyctalus aviator | reverse complement strand
AGAGAGAGACAGAGACACACACAAAGAGATAGAGTTTCTCTCTCCCTCTCCTCCCTCCCCTTCTCTCTCTCTCTCTCTCTCCTTCTCTCTCTCTCTCTCTCTCTCTCTCTCTCTCTCTCTCCTCCCCCCTCCCCCTCTCTATCTCTGCCTGGGTTTATCTGGGGAAGGAGTGAGGGTTCTGGAAGCCATCTGGGTCCCTGGCTCCCGGAGAGAAACCGGATGGGACGCAGCCTGGGCGGCTCCAGCGCGGCTCCCAGGACCTGCATCGGGACGGGCGCCCCTGCTCCTTCCTGCCGCCGCCAGCTGCCGCTTGTTTGCCGCTGCCACCGTCTCCCCTGCAGGGACCTCCCCAGGTCACCTTCCACCGACCCCGTGCGGACACGTGCCTGCACGGGAGATGGAAAGGCAGCCTTGCTGGTGGCTCAGCGGTGAGCGCTGACCTGTGACCCATGCGCTGACCTATGACCCTGGAGGGCCCGGCGGTGAGCGTTGACCTATGACCCTGGAGGGCCCGGCGGTGAGCGGTGACCTATGACCCTGGAGGGCCCAGCGGTGAGCGGTGACCTATGACCCTGGAGGGTTCGGTGAGATTCAGGGCACAGGCCCGGGTTGCAGGCTCCTTTCCTAATAGGAGGCAGGAGGCAGCTGATCAAGGGTCCTCTCTCATCACTGACGTTTTTCTCTCCCTCCTTCTCACCTTCCTCAGTGAAGCCATAAAAAATATATTTTTTAAAAATCATAAAGCTGCCAGGACCGGTTTGGCTCAGTGGACAGAGCGTCGGCCTGCAGACTGAAGGGTTCAATTCCGGCCAAGGGCATGTACCTTGGTTGCAGGCACATCTCCAGTGGGGTGGGGGGGCGGTGTGTGTGTGTGTGTGTGTGTATGTGCAGGAGGCAGCTGGTCGATGTTTCTCTCTCATCGATGTTTCTAACTCTCTATCACTCTCCCTCTCTGTAAAAAAATCAATTATATATATAAATTTTTTTAAAAAATATATTTTATTGATTTTTTTACAGAGAGGAAGAGAGAGAGACAGAGAGCCAGAAACGTCGATGAGAGAGAAACATCGACCAGCTGCCTCTTGCACACCCCCCACAGGGGATGTGCCCGCAACCAAGGCACATGCCCCTGACCGGAATCGAACCAGGGACCCTTCAGTCTGCAGGCCGACGCTCCACCACTGAGCCAAACCGGCTTCGGTCAATAAAATATATATATTTTTAAAAATCATAAAGCTACCTGCCAGCCCAATGACATTGTCTACCCAGCTTGGACTCAGTAATAAGTTACGGGCAAGTTGCAAAATATAAAGTCCTTTTGTGGTGGGCAGGTAAGAAAAAATATGACAGACGGGGTTCGTTTGGCCCGGCTCAGTGGCTGAGCGTTGACCTATGAACCAGGGGGTCAGAGTTCGATTCCCACCCAGTCAAGGGCACAGGCCTGGGGTGGATATTTCTCTCTCTCCCTCGCCCTCTCCCTTTCCCTCTCTCTAAAAAAGCAATAAAAACGTATTTTATTTTATTATTTTATTTTTATTGATTTCAGAGAGGAAGGGAGGAGGTGAGAGAGAAACATCCATGATGAGAGAGAGCCGTTGATCAGCTGCCTCCTGCCCGCCCCACTCCTGGGCCTGTGCCCCGACCGAGAATCAAGCCGGGACCTCCTGGCTCATAGGTGGACGCTCAGCCACTGAGCCACGCCGGCCGGACGATAAAAACATCTTTTAAAGCAAAATAAAAAAAATAATAAAATAAATACAAGGCCTAGCTGGTGTGGCTCAGTGGGTAGATAGGGTCCCAGGTTCCATCCCGGTCAGGGGCCACGTGCCCAGGTTGTGGGCTCGATCCCCAGGGTGGGGCGCGCAGGAGGCAGCCGATCTCTGGTTCTGTCTTATCGGCCATGTTTCTGACTCTCCCCTCTCCCTTCCTCTCTGAAATTTATTTATTTTTTAATATATTTTATTGATTTTGTACAGAGAGGAAGGGAGAGAGATAGAGAGCTAGAAACATAGATGAGAGCGAGTCATCGATCAGCTGCCTCTTGCACACCCCCACACTGGGGATGTGCCCGCAACCAAGGTACATGCCCTTGACCGGAATCGAACCCGGGACCCTTCAGTCCCCAAGCCGACGCTCTATCCATTGAGCCAAACCGGTCCCGGCTCCTCTCTGAAATTTAAAGAAAAAAAAAGAAAAGAAATAAAGAACCAGGGAATCAGAGCACTCTGCTCACTCACGTGTGACCTCACATGGTGCCCCTCGCCCAGCCCCAGCAGGGCCCCGCGCTGCAGACCAGACCGAGTTATTTTTGTGCCTTTTCTCGGAACCCCGCCTTTTCACCACGGATTTTCAAAAAAATATATTTTTAATTAAATTATTATTTTTGTACATATACCAATGCCCCCCCCCTCCCGTACATGCCCCCCCTCCCCAGAGTTTTGTGTCCATTGGTTGTACTTATAGGCATGTATACAAGTCCTTCGGTGGATCTCTTATCTCCCCCAGATCTCCCCAACCTCCCCGCTGTGATTTGACAGTCTGCTTGTTGCTTCACTGTCTCTATATCTATCTTTTGGTTCTTCAGTTTATAATGATCTTTATCATCCATAACTAAGTGAGGTCATGTGGTGTCTCTCTTTCACTGACTGGCTTGTTTCACTCAGCATGATGTTCTCCAGTTCCATCCAGGTTGCTGCAAATGATGAGGATTCCTTCTTTTTTTTTAATAGACGGATGAACCTGGTATTACTGTACAGGTAAGTCTGTCTTTTTTTAAATTTAAATATAAATATTTTATTGATTTTGTACAGAGAGGAAGGGAGAGAGATAGTTAGGAACATCAATGAGAGAGAAACATCGATCAGCTGCCTCTCGCACACCCCCTCCTGGGGATATGCCCGCAACCAAGGTACGTGCCCTTGACCGGAATCGAACCCGGGACCCTTCAGTCCCCAAGCCGACGCTCTATCCATTGAGCCACACCGGTTTTGGCTTCACCACGCAGGTGGGGGGCCTCGGTCCAGGCCCAGACTCCCTGAAACGAGGTGTGGTGTGGTAGCCTGCTGGCTCTGGTCCCGGGCGGTGTCCCACAGGGCACCCGAGGTTACCAAGGTCACCGGTGCAGGCACTGCCCTGGGCCCCTGCGGCCCCTCCCAGGGCTGGGAGAGCCGGGCCTCTGTGTTCATTGTCCCCAGGAGGCGCCCTGCCTGGCAGAGCAGAAATAGCTCCTGGAAGCACACGCGTGGTGAAGGGTGTTGGCCTGGGAATATATTTACCGCGGCAGGGGATTCAGAAAATAAAAAAAGAACCCACACAAAAACCCCCAAATAAACAACACTCCCCCCGAAAAAACAAACAAAAACAAAAATGTGAAAAATGTGAAAAATAAGCCTGTCACCCCTACCAGGGAGAGCTCCGTCCAGTTTTCCTTTCTGTCTGGTCTGAACCAACTGCTTTTCCAGAACATTCTTTTTAATTTATTTATTTATTTTTTTCTTTCTTTCTTTTTCATATTTAAAAAATCGATTCCAGCCGGGATCGGTTTGGCTCAATGGATAGAGCGTCGGCTTGGGACCTGAAGGGTCCCGGGTTCGATTCCGGTCAAGGGCATGTACCTTGGTTGCGGGCATATCCCCGGTAGGGGGTGTGCAAGAGGCAGCTGATCGATGACTCTCTCTCTCATCGATGTTTCTAACTCTCTATCTCTCCCTTCCTCTCTGTACAAAATTAATAAAATATATTTAAAAAAAAATAAAAAAAATAAAAAATCGATTCCAGCCCTGGCCAGTTTGGCTCTGTGGATAGAGCGCCGGCCTGCGGACTGAAGGGTCCCGGGTTTGATTCCGGCCAAGGACACGTGACCTGGTTGCGGGCTCCGTTCCCCCGGTGGGGGGCATGCAAGAGGCAGCTGATCAATCTCTCTCTTCCTCTCCTTTCCTCTCTGAAATCAATACAAATATTAAAAATAAAATAAAATAAAAGTTTATTTCAGAGAGGAAGGGAGAGGGAGAGAGAGAGAGATAGAAACCATCCATGATGAGAGAGAATCATGGATCGGATGCCTCCTGCACGCCCCCCACTGGGGACCGAGCCCGCCACCCGGGCATGTGCCCTTGGCCGGGATCGAACCTGGGATCTTGCAGTTCGCAGGCCGATACTCCGATACGCTATCCTCTGAGCCGCACCGGGCAGGGCTGCATACTTTATGTAATATCAGTGCATTATGATCTGTTGTGTAATGCTCAGCGGGGACTGACTGGAGCCGTGGTGCCAAGCATCCCAGATGCACTGAGTCATATAACCTATAGACGGGTATACTTTTATTTTACTTTATTACTATTTTTTAAAATATATTTTATTGATTTTTTTTTACAGAGAGAAAGAGAGAGGGACAGAGAGCTAGAAATGTCAATGAGAGAGAAACATCGACCAGCTGCCTCCTGCACACCCCCCACTGGGGATGTGCCCGCAACCAATGTACATGCCCTTGACTGGAATCGAACCTGGGACCCTTCGGTCTGCAGACCGACGCTCTACCACTGAGCCAAACAGGCTTCAGCTTACTATTTTTTAAAAAAATATATATTTTATTGATTTTGTTCAGAGAGGAAGGGAGAGAGATAGAGAGTTAGAAACATCGATGAGAGAGTCATTGATCAGCTGCCTCTTGCACACCCCCTACTGGGGATGTGCCCGCAACCAAGGTACATTCCCTTGACCGGAATCGAACCCGGGACCCTTCAGTCCCCAAGCCGACGCTCTATCCATTGAGCCAAACCGGTTTCGGCCGGGTATAATTTTAAACAAGGGCGTCTAACATTTAAAAATAATTCACACACGGGGAGCGGTTTCATTTCCACCCTCCCGTGCCCTCTTTTTATGCCCTCTCAGCTCACCATGTTCATGTGCTTCTCCAGTTCCCTTGCGATGTTTATGCAAACAAACGTAGTCCCAGAGGCATTCAGCCCTGGCCTGTGTGGCTCTGTTGGTTTAGCATCGCC